>JANHAO010028417.1:0-10612 GCA_026873985.1 Saraca asoca
AAAAAATGTATTTAATATTATTTACAACTTTGTCATTAATGAAAATAGTTATTCTTCTTATTTTTGAAAAAAATTTGAAAACAGTCATATACAAAAATAAGTGAAAACACCATTTTTCTGTTTCCTGAAAACTGTTTTTTAGTTACACTTTTAGAAAAACAGTTTTTGAAAACAGGTTGCCAAACAAATTTAAAAAATTTTGCAGAGCAAGAAAACTGTTTTTAAAAATAAAAAAATAGTTTGCCAAACAGGGCCTATGTTTTTCAAAATCCTAACTTTTATTCTGTCAATGCCTATGATTGTTTGAAGTTGTATGATGTTAATGAATTGGAGGATAGAAAAAAGTATATTAATCATATTTACAATGAGACATTGGCCAAATATCATATTATTTACAATTATTCCATGTCATTAGGGTTATTGTATTGTGTTTGAAAAATTAACTCACTTATAATTTTTTATCGTCTGCTAAATTTTGACGGCAGCTTATCATTCAATTCATATGCATAGCTTCACCATCAAAACTTCTGGAGATGCTATAACTAATATTATCAGCATCCAGTTGACTGGCGTTATGGTCAATTTACTGGCAACGCGACCGTTTTATGTAATCATAGGAAGCAAATCTCGTCGTCCTCACGGCAGAGAGGTGAACTTACAGAAATCCATAGTGAAGTGTGATGCTTCATTGCTACAAAAGCGAGTGAGAGTGTGATCGCGTTCTGATTGTGATCCGTCCAACCGTCTGATTGAAACTTTTTCGTACATCACAGCAGTACAATAATAGTATAAAAATTTAAATGAATATAAATGGACTGGTTTTATTTTTTTAATTTGGAATATTTAATTTTATTTTTTAATATTCTAATCAATTTAACTTTGATTGTTTAGTTAAATTCACATTCAATAATTGACCCAAAAAATAGCATAAAGTGAGGAAAAACAATTTTATTTAATGTGATACATTTTGGTACTCTAATATACATATATACATCCATATTGATAAAATATTATCTTTTTATATACATATACAAAATAAAAATGAATTTGGGAATAGAAGAAGAAAACAATTAATATTTATACATAAATCATGGTATAAAAATGAATCACATCAAATAAAACATTTCACTTGACTTTATATTAATTTTTAATTAATAATTAAATAAGAATAATAGAATAATAAAAATTAATTTGATTGAAATATAAAGAAACTAAAATCAAGTATTTTAACTATTAAATTATAAAAATTGAAATTGTTCAATATATATTTTAGAAGATAAAAATTACATTTAAACAGCAGTATTTTTTTTTTTTAATTCATGGTAACCTAGATTGGATTCTTGAGAGATGGGATGAATAAGGGATAGTTAAGATAAATGAGTATGTGATAGATAAGATTCTCCTTTTGTGAGTCCTACTTCTTGGTTGATAGATATCTCCCTAACTTTTCTCTCCTCTAAATCAAGGGTGGATGAAATGAATGCATCACTAGGATTAATCAGAATTGAAATGATGTAGCAAAAACGATCAAATAGAAATAATGTTTTCTTTCCAGCCACAATTAGGTTTTTAAATTGCGACCTATAATACTTGTTGTGGCGACAACCAACTCAACTCACAATTGTGATTGTTTTAAAAGGTATGATGATGAGTTGTGGTTGTATTATTATAATATTGTGATCTAATATTACAACCACAATAATCATAGTAGATAATTTTTTTTCAATTTACAATATTTTAATAAAAGCAAAAGATAAAATAGTTAAATTTTTCTCCCATGAATCTTTTTTTCTAAATTAAAAATCCACAAATTAAAAAAAGCAAAAATTCAAAATTAAATAAAAAGAGGTAGTCATCCACCCCTCATTGGTGTACAGCTTTAATTTACTATCATGTATATGTACTAATTTATCTCAATTTTTATTATGGAATTATCAAGCTTAAAAGTGCAAGATTGAGGATGTACTGTTTAGACAACTTGCATCCTATTTGATTTCTGCTATGAGTAGACAGTCAATGCTCTTGGAGTTAACTTGTTTCTAGAAGATTACTTCGTTTTAAGTTAATTTAATCTTTTTTGAGTGTGATGATTCAAGGATGATAGGAGAAGTACAGTGACGGGAGGATTATTCATCAAAATTATTTCTTATTAGTTATTGTCATTAAATTAATTTCTATATTGGAAGCACGGAAAGGAATAGTAATGTGGATTCCAGCTAACGATTGAATTAAAAAGGAAGATTAGGAAAGGCAACTTGAAAATTCACCACAGAAATTGTGGAACTGCATTACCATGATGTCTACATCTTGATTTGGTCATCATAGCACATAACATCACAAAATAATTCTCTTTCAAAACTAATTAAGTTACGACTATTCTTACGTACGTACTAATCAAGACATCTATTTCTTAACATAATTTTTGATGTGTACATTGGTCATTTTTTGTATCGGATAAGGTTCTAGAGCTATCATAAATATGCTGGCAAGCTGCAAAAAGTGCATCGTTACCATATTTCAACCTCATTAATAATCCCCGGTATCATTACGACACTTAATATTTCAAAAAGGTAGAAATAAAGATGGTAACGAATCAAATTCGAATGAATATGACAATATTTATATTTATATCTGTTAAAAAATTTTATATTTATATCTTATCTATATTCATGAATACTGTAATAAGTTCAGGTACAGGTTTGTATCTATGAGTATGAGTGTATCTGCGGATTTAGTCGTCAGAATTAAAAAAAGTTTTAAATTACAATTTGACTCTATACACTTTTTATCAAATTCAAATATAGTTTTATTAAAAATATAAAATTATATTATGTTCCTAATAAAAAATATTGAAATTTCACTTCAATCTCTCGGACAATATTTTTATTTTTTGAGGCATTACATATACTATTCAAAATTTGAATAGTATTTATGTAAAAAAAAATTATTTAAATAGATAAACAGGTGTAGGATATGAATATTTTCCCATATCATACCTAATCCGTACTCGTTATGAGCATAATTTTCATATATATATCTGTCCGTGAATATTTTTTCTTATATTTATATCCGTCTATCATAGACAAATATTTAAGGGTAAATGGATATTTAGATAAAATTGTCATATCTAGTTAGAAAACCTTATGCTCTTTTTCTTAATTATTATTTTTTATATTTTGATAAATTAAAAAATTACTTAATTTAAATATTCATTTATTTATAATATAAAAAATACCTTTTTTTATCAAAATATGAAAAAATAGTATTAAAAACCTTTGATTCAAGTTAGGATGTCTCCAGATGTTTTTATAAAAGTTGTCTTCTTTTTTTTTAAAAAAAAAAAAAATTACACACGATTTCAAGTCCTTATTTATGCGAGTTTACAGTAAAAAGTAAAATAGACAACCATGTTACGTGTCATCCTATCATTCACGCATCACGATTGCCACCCACAAACCCAGGTGACGTTTCCATACTTGATGACAGCCTTTTAAACTGTACAGCCATTAGACTTTATCCCCACAACATGTCTCCGACGAAAGTGTTGCGCCATCGCCACAATTATAAATGAATATTTCTTTTTTTCAAGCTTTTCCTATTTTATGTATAAAATTTAGAATAATCGTCATTAAACAATAAGATTGTAGGGTTTTGAACAAATAATCCCCACAATATCAAAATCAACATTTATATCTATATTATATATTTATTATATAAAAAAGAAACCATTATTGCCATGTTGAAAAACTTGCCGCTTTTTCATGCAAAAAAATATCCAAAATATTTTTTAATTTTATATTAAAAATATACATAAAACTCTGAATCTATTATAAAAGTGAAATAATGATACTGAAAGAATATTAAAAAAAAAATAGATGAAGAGAACCATAATAATATGAGAAGAGTTTATCTTATACACTACTATGTTGAATCCTTCTTAGAACCATATGTATATAAATATATATAGAGGCCCTAATTACTACGAGAAAATTGTAATTACCCCTTTGAACAATACACAAACATAACTTATGTTAGAAGAAGATTCAAAATAGGATACTATCACTAATTGATTACAACTAAAAATTAGATCAAATTCAATTAGAATAATTTACAATAATATATATAGAGAAATCAAAGTAATTTCATGAACATCTACATAAATATAATATTCATAAAATTTTCCTTTAAATGTCCATTTTGTGAAGAATATGTCTTGTTAAAACCTTTACTAGTGAAAACCCATCGGAAAAAAAAAATCCCAATGAAGAAAAAATAATATATCATTCTTTTTAGTGAATAATTTGCTTCATTAAAAACTTTGAAAACCTAGTGGAAAATAAAAACTATGGTCAAGAAAAAAGAGTGTAACATATTCATTCCCCTTGTTGAGAATTTCATTGAAGATTTGAGCTAATGCTATTATCTGTTACAAATCAATTGAACAAATTTGCAATCATGGATAAATATCATCACAATCTTCTTGTAATAATGAGAAAGAGTCTTATTGAGGTGTAAATTGTTTTATCTCTTTTGATGTATTATCCTTCCAATTGAGCTTTTGACATAGCATTACCTTTATCAACTTTTGTTATAATTTCCTTCTTGAAAGTCACAACATATGTCTCTCAAATATGATGAGGGCATTGATCATAAATCGATATAATTTGGCCTTATGTCATATATGCTAAAGAAATTACAAGAGTAATTTATTTTGCTAAGAGGCATGATTTATATGTGAGTACATACTAATATGAAATCAAAATGTATATGGATCAAATAAATATCCTACATCTAAATGACAAATTAATTATAATCCAAAATTCCTTAAATAATCTCATATCAATTATTCGCCAAAGATAGCAAAAATATATGTTTAATTCTATTTTAATGTCTTCGGGTTGGAGAAAAATTATATTTGGCTAGTATTATTACTCAAAAGCTATATCAGGATGTGTATTGTTAACAAAATATATCAGTGCACCAATTGCACTAAGATATGATGCTTTAGGATCAAAAAATTCTTCATTATCCTCTAAAGGTTGAAAAAGGTCTCTATTAGCATTAAGTAATCAAACAACTATTGAGGTACTGAATAGATGTGATTTATACATATAAAAACATTTCAGGACCTTTTCAATAAAACTTGATTGTTGAACAAAGATTTCATTGATTAAATTCTTGATTGGTGGCCAAGATAAAACTTTGCTTCTCCAAGATCTTTTATTGCACACTCCATTTTCTAGTAGTCTACTACCTTTGGAAGCTCTTCATGAGCTCCAGTAATATACAAAACATGTATAGCAATTATGGAAAGTCACATTCAGATTTCTTTACGAAAACACGAAGACATATATGTTCTTCTTTTAACAAATATTCACTATGATGTTTATACCACATTCATTTAGATTGCTTTAATCCATACAAAGATCTTCATAATTTAATTGAATACATTTCTCGTGAATTCAAATTGCATATGCTTTTGGCAATTGAAATCCAATGGGAATTTTCATGTAATATCATTATCTATTGTCACGCATGTAATAGGATGGAATTGAATCTATTAGATGTGTATCAAGTTTTGATATATTGTTCACAAAATTGTATCCACCACATGTAAATACATATTTCTCGTAGCTAATGACAATCTTTGTAAAAACTTTATGCTACAAATAATGCTTATATTTACAACTTCAATTTTCTCATTTTATTATCACAATTATATATGTGTACCTTATTAGTTTCATACCTTCTAGGTGTTTCATTGGCTTAACATTTTCTATGTGTTTTTTTTTCTTTGTAAGTAAATTTAAATTTTGCATTTGTGTATAAATTGTGTCTTTTTCTTTGGCCAACAATCATATATCATTCTCTTCTAAATATGTATTAAAATTCCTCACTATTTTTTATAATATTAAGTACTACATTATATGAAAAATGTTATCGACAACTATTTCTACTACAACAAAACAGGTATTTTCTGAAAATTTTCTAGCGTTACAAGAACTACCACTAACACCCGGTTTACATGGCACTTATACCAACTACCCTAGCATTTTTTGGAAAATTAAAAATTATGCTCACAATAATACTTTACTAAAGGTGGTTTTAGGGAATCATCGTTAAATGCTAGTTTTAGCATGAACTGTTTCCCTCACTTCCGTTTTGTGCCAACAAAAAAGTCTTTTAGAGAAACCTAAAACTCAATTTTATTTTTCTAACATTAACCCTGGACCATTTCAATTTCTCTAGTTTGATTGTTGCTCCTATTTTCTGGTAATTCCTATTTCTCTAACTCGTTTTCAATTATTGGTTTTTGATTGTTGCTCATTTTTATTTTCTGTGGTTTGATTGTTGCTCTCTTATTTCATTTTTTGGGTTTTGATTTCGCTGTAGCTTTATTAGCTTTGTTCAAGTGAATCAAAAGAAGGCCGCTATTGATTCATAATGCATTAAAGTGTGAGTGTGATTTTTGTTGTTTTTGTCTTTCATTTTTTATTAACGATGTTTTAATTTACTTCTTTATCTGATGTTCATTGTGATTCAAGGTTAGCTCCAACTCTAGCTTTTGGGATTATTTCGATTCAGGGTTGGCTTCAACTCTACCTTTTGTCTTCTGAATTTGGGTTTTTTTCATTCCATTGAGGAAGATTTTTTTCATGTTGTTAGTTTCTATTGCATTTTGTGTGGTTATGGCTCTTGTTTCTATGTTCATGTGTTATTTCTATTTTTTAACCTAATATCCCTATATATCTCCAATTATTCTCTATATATCTTTAAATAATTTAAGTTTTTTTTGGATGGAATTTGGTCAAATGTAGCATAATACTAATAAATATAATTTATACAAATTTTATATTCCTTATATGCTGAGTATTTTGTTATGTTTATGTGCTTAATTAGATACTTATGATTAATTTATTGGTTTAGTCAGTTTTTGTGTTTACATTTTTGCATAAGCAACTATGGAATCAAAATCTCCAATCACCCAACACAATCTCAATTTCAACAACATCAAACATTTTATTAGATAAATAAAAAAATCACAATATTAGAAAACAAATTAAAATCAAAACATGTCGAATTAACATTATTCTTTCGAATTGAGTTAGAGAAATACTGACTATTGATCTCGAATTATTATCAATTTCTTCTTGAATTTAAGGGTTTTAATTTCCTTCAAAGTATTGCAAGTTTATATAAAACTAATATGTTAAAATTAATTAGTTACCTATATATATAATAAACACATAATCAGGTATAAGCATATAATCAAGTTGACAAAACATAACAACAACTTCCCTTGCAAATTATCTAATTTCTCAGGATCAATGACTTTATTACATATTATATCTTCTAATTAGTACAATCCAAAATAAAAAAAATAATTTAGGTGCACAATTAAACATAATTAGCACACAATTCATCTCATCTATACATCATCAATCATTAATAAAATTAAAAAAAGGTAATATTACCTAGAAATAAAGAAAGAGAGAGAGAGAGAGATGAAGAAAATCAATTCAAACAATGGAGAGACAAAGAGTGAGAGTGACTTAGGATTTTGTAGTCGACGAGAGAGTAAGAGAGAGAGGGCTTGAATCACCAAAAAATGGGGGCGGGGAGAGTTAGGATTTCAAACTAGCAAAAAAGCAAAAGTAATAATTAGGTCTCTGAAAACTTTTTATAAATGATAAACTTTCAATGTCTATTTTTAAGTAAGAATTAATGTCTTAATTTTTATTTACAGCCCTTATTTCCTGCACACCACACCTCATAAAGTTATATATAGTGTTCACATAGATTTTGGGTGACATCATATAAGATTTTAGATTTCTAAATCATCATTTTAGTTAATGGGATGTGAAGTAGAAAAACAGAATGCCTTGATTAAAAGAAATTGAATATGTCAAAGATTAAATTAAAAATGAAAATTAAACAAAATTTCAAATTGAAAAAACTTGCATACATGATAACTAAAATGATATTTTAGTTGATATAATAATATACATACTTTGGAAACTTTTGAATTTAATACAGAAAATCATGTGCCTGAGGGATGTTACATCATGGGAGGACTAGCCATTGTAGTTGTTGCTTGAGAAGGAACAATAATCAATGTTGTTCTGGTGTAAATTAGTGATATTGTTCTGTTTACATGTTTTATATTATCTTGGTTTATTGAAGTAGTGCAAGGTAGTGGAAGGTTATGCTTTTTGTAAGATTGTTAACTTTAGTTAGTAGTTGTCGGATTAATCAGCAATTAGTTTGTTCTTCATGTGAATTTCATTTAGATGAAATTTTATATATATCCGAAAGACTAGACTTGAAAACCGTTGAGGTTGATCAGATGTGATTGATTGCCGAAAAGTATCGGAACTTATGCGTTTATCGGAACTAATGCAGTTTGCAATCTGCAGGATTGTGCAAGTCTAAAATGTTTATGATGCTTTTATGGTTTAATTTTGCATAATATCAAATCTCTCGGACCGTGGAAGGTAAATGTATATTAGGTTCTTAAATCAAATCTCATTCACATCGTTTTGTGCATTACAAATGAGTTTCTAGCATATGATGATACGAATGGCTATTAAAGCATGCAATAAACGCATATGATGTTATCACTTAAAATTTATATCATATTTATTACTATGATTTATTATTAAAAAAATGATGTATTTTATTTACAAAATTCCATCCTAATTGCTAACTCAATATTATTCTGTATATGTGGGAACACAAAAACATAAAAAAGGTCAACATGATCAAGTGATAGGTCAGTCAAATAACTCTTTGACATGATTCAAATGATTTGTCGATCGATCATCAATACCCTCAAAATGATCGAATTGAAGGGGATCTTTTCCATCAAAATAATTAATTGATGAAAGTGATCATCTTCAATAGCTCAATAAAAAGATCTGATGATCAATTGGTTAGACTAAGGGGCATAAATGGCTCATCTTCCATATAGCCTACGAGCATAAGATGCTCAAGAGTGGTTTACGAGACCGATCATCATAATCATCGAGCATAATGTACTCTCAAAGCAGCACGAGATACTATCAAGTATAATTTATTCTCAAAGCAGCCATCGAGCATAATTTACTCTCCAAACAACACAAAATACCATCAAACATAATTTGCTCAAATGTTGGCATAAGCTGTCAAGGGTGGTCAGACTTCTAATCAATTTGTTGACTTGAAGCCCTTTTGCTAAATAAAGTTAAGCATAGCAATATATTCCAGAAAAGATATATTAAAAATCTTACGCTATGCAAATCAATTTCATTACAGGTCTTATTTTACATAAATTCAATGTAAAGTTTTCAAACCTACAAAGTACAAACGCGTGAAAGAAGTATTGCCCATAATAAGATAAGTTGTCCTTTATTCCTAGATAAGTAACCAGATGAGTTAGATGGCACTAACTTAATCGTTCATATAACATCACAAATTACTAATAGCATTAATTATAATTTTGCGCCACTTAATATAAAAACTAGTCATATTTGGTTAGTTTTAAATATAATATTTTATTTTAATATTTAAATTGAATGAAATTAGGTTCAAACTAGTACTTCGTCAAATTAAAGATAAAAAACCTACTGGCCATACAAAATTCCAATGAATCAGTAATCACTGTCAAGAAAATTAGTGAACACATCAATTCACTACAAAAAATTGTATTTCTTAGCGGTGGTTATCTTGCGTCGATTCTTTTAACTACTTCTAAATAATAAACTTTCTGGCGGTTTAAGAAACTGCCGTAGATCTACAACAAAAGCCCTCTTTTAGCGGCGGTTTGCTAGTAACCACTGCAAACACTACAACAAAAGCATTGTGCCACCGCCACTGTCCTTTTTCATTTTTTGTTTTTCCTGCTGGTCTCCTCTACTAGGGCATGGAGAGCCCGAAAATTCTATTCTCCGTGTCTTGTCTTCAGCCAGCTTGTCTCTGGGAGCAACAGTAGCAACTTCACCAAAGTTCAGCTGGAAGAGGCCGTCCAAGCTCCACCTAACAGTAATGGGCTCTTTTGGTGGAGTTACAGCAGCTTGAATCAATAGAGCACCTTGAACCAGTAGCTTCCTTATGCTATGCTGACTGCACTTCATCATTACTATCACCGTCTCAACGTGGCTCATTGGGACATCAAGCCGGATAATATACTATTCGATGAGGAGAATCAGCTCAAATTAGCTAATTTTGGATTGGGCGAGATTTTCAAGGAGGGTGAGCTGATGACTGGAGTGGTGGGGATGTCCTATTACGTGGTGCCAAAGGTTCTCTCTGGAAGAGAGTCTTCCTTTCTTCTCCATTTTTCTGTGATATACGAATATAGCTAGGGTTGTCTGGTTTTGCTTCATTTGTTTTTTGTTTTGTGTTTGATAAATTCTACCTCTTGCTTGGGATGCCTTTCATTCGAATCCTATAGATTAAAAGGATTTATCCCTTTTTGAAGAAGAATAGAGGCGTAGAATTTAGTGCAGGAAAGTTGACTCACTTTGCCATCGAATACATGCAAACACAATGACAATGGTATGATCTATGTGTGTTAGAATGCTGTAAAAGCTAATTAAAAAATACAAATAATTCCTTTTTTCTTTCCTTGTTT
>JANHAO010028418.1:0-10612 GCA_026873985.1 Saraca asoca
AAAACTGTTTTTTAAGAATCAAAAAACAAAAAACTTGTTTGGATGTAAATTTTGAAAATAAGTATTTTCTTTATTTTTTTAAGATAAAAAAAATTATTTAATATTATTTATAACTTTATCATTAATGAAAATAAGTTTTCTTCTTTTTTTTGAAAAAAATCTGAAAACAGCTATACACAAAAACAAAGGAAAACAACATTTTACTGTTTCCTGAAAACTGTTTTTTAGTTACACTTTTAGAAAACAGTTTTTAAAAACAGGTTGCCAAACAGATTTTTTTGTTTTCAGAAAACAGAAAAACAAAAAAATTGTTTTTGAAAACAAGAAAACAGGCTTCCAAACAAGGCCCTAGATTTTTTTATGTTTTGAGTTTTCCCCCTTTGTGAAAGGAATTCTGCGTTCTTATTATTTTATGCTAAAAGGGCCAATAACACAAGCACACATGCAGCACCTTAGCAAATTGGAACATTTAAGCGCTACTAATAATTACTCACTTTCGGTAATCAGATGCCCATCAGCTGTTCGTCGAAAATTAATTATTGTTCCCTGCAACATTACAACAAAGCTCATGTCCTTCAATGACATCCACTTGAGTTTAAATATATGAGAGAATGATCGCAGATTAGCAGGCTATTACCAAGGGTAGTGGAATATCTTGGGTGAAATACGAACCAAAAGTTCTTAGGCAATTAAAATCTGTGGCTGGATTCGTCTGAGCAAAAGAAAGAGAAGAGGGGGGAGTTAGCAAAAGTCCAACATACATAAAAACAACAGAGCTCAATTTAGTATTAGATGTAGAGTACCTTCACTAATCGAGCTCGGAGGGATTTCTCAAATGCACTGAAATGAAACATGCAAATGAAAAAAGATAAATATCTACCCCTTAAATTTCACAAACGAATTGACTAACACCAACGAAATGTATTGAGGATGCTATGAAAACAAGGAGAAAATCAACCATGTTGTACTGATATGTACTTGTTTGATCATCATAAAATTTAGTCAATTCTAAATCAATCAAATTTAATTTCAATTTTGGCTCAGAAAATTCTTCTCAATATTAGTTTATTGAAGCTCTAAGAAGTAAGAACAACAAACTTTGGAAATTTGAAGACTTCAGTTCAGTTACGTGCATCAATGTGGTTTGAATAATATATAGACAAAATAATGCAAAATTAACATTGATCAACATCTAGACAACAGGAATTTTGAAATCCAAAAAAACAAAAAACCTTAACAAACTGAAAGAGAAACATCACTTACTCTTTGACATTGTTGATTTTCATTCCCTTGCAATTCACCACAAGCCTAACAGTCATATTGATATCCTCCCTGTAGCAATATCAGAAATATGATATGAAACAAGCAGCTTGTGCATCGTTGATATTGTCAAGAAGCAGATAAATATTAGCCAAATCCTGCTCATGCATGCCCAATGATTCAGCCAAGCAGAGTTTTGGTATGTGAGTTGTCCATGGACAATCATTGTATGCTAAAAATTTCTTCACCAGCCATTGATCAATGAATTATTAATTGCAATCAATGAAAAAGAGAACCTTATCATATGACAAATTTTTTACAAAAATAAGATAGCATTAATAATGCTCAATACCTGAGAAGATCCTTATAGAAACCATGGTGGCTATTCAGTTCATCAACAGAGATTGAAGCATATTTTGGACCCAACTTCTCGCAGAGAGAGAATGGATGAACATCTGTTAATTTAAGATCATGCAAGAGTGGCTTAATAAATGAAGATAATTAGATAAGAATACTGTTAAATACCAACCAGTATCAGGCATTATACTTACAGAAACCAAAAGCATAAATCTTCAGTGACTTGATTTTAACTATTGTCATAGTTCTGGATCCTGTTCCAACTAGGACCTGAAGCAATTTAGTTGCTTACATTAGATGCATGTAAAAAAGGAAAATGAAGATTCTCAGACACTGCATCTGCCAATAAAAACAAAAACAATCAAATAGACAGCCACAAGCAATTGGAAACAAAATAATACTTATCATCTAACAGACCACGAAATGGATGTTGAATGTTTTAGAATAATATAATATGCAAGGAATTGAGAAATTATTTTCTATTCCAATTTGTAGAAGCTACCCAAACCAAACTAGCATTAAATATTAATTAGCTAGAAATGCATTGATCAAAGAATAATCAATGACCAGCGTACTTAAAACTGACATAAGGATGAATGACACACAAATTAACTGCACAGGGAGAAAACAAGAAAACCAGAAAAAAAAAATTAAATTTGTTGTTGAACCTCAGAGTTTAAGAAGGAATTTTGCTCTTCAGTTGATAGGTTGTCCAAAACAATTGGAAATTCAATGCCAGTTTGGGGCTCAACTGCATGTTGCGTCCTGTATTCAGGAAAAGATATGCGAGCACATCTTTGGCGATCAAGCACTTGGTCCACACCTCCATGCCTTTGCACATCAGAATTCTCGATGGGCCCAGATAGAACCTTTGAAGATCTGGGAGGTCAATAACATAGAAACCAGCTTAAAATTAAAAAATAGAATGCCACAAACCCTTTCAGGAAAAATCATCAATTTAATTTTCAAATAACTGTGCCGTGTGACTCACAAGTTTTGAAGTGGAGGTACCAATGCAGCAGCTAGTGAAAGTGATTGAAACCTTTTGGCTTCTCTCCAGATCAGCTTTAATGTGAAACTTGAAATCTTTCCCAAAGCCACAGGGGCACGAGATTTCCTTCTTGATCTAAAATTAAAGTTAAATCCGGCTAAAATATGCCTGACAGATGATAGGCGTTTAACCTGCATAGAAGCCTTGTAGTTTCGAAGAGGAGGACCATGCGAAGAACCTGCTATGTCCTGGGCCATATGTAAACTGTTTCCATTACAAAACCACACTAGCAATCCCCCAGCAAATTTTGATATGTGGTTAAATGCCTCTTGAAGAGCTAAACTTCCAGGAACATACAAGTTTCTAGAGTGATAAATAGAATTGTCCACAAATGAACCCAAATGTGAAAATAGATTAGATCCAAAATTATGAACTACAAAGGACTCCAAAGAAAAGATGTCGGGAGAAACTCCATCTGCATCCATGGAAGACAACCAATCGTTCCTCATCTTTGCTATATGTGATATCAAGCTACAGAGATTTCAGTCCTCCCTTGTTAATCTGTTTCACGAAGAGCAAGTCACCCGGTAGATTCAACAACCTGCGTAAAGTTTTAAAATAGAATCACCAATTTCAGTTTACATATATCAGCAAATCAATATGGCTGATTCGTATGCTAAATGCTAAGAAATAAATCTAGAAATAAGGTCAGCTGCCTCAGAAATAACTGCAATGGACCAATTTCAAGCAATCAAAGAGAAGAAATTTTGAGCTATGTCCATAGAATAGTTCTAACAGCAATAAAAGAAAAAACATACAATCACATTTCTAGCTGAAAGTTCACATTTATCCCTAGAACTAAATGAAACTAATTCCCCTACGTCAACCTCCTTCATTCATAAATTAAGAATTGATTCCACCTCAACTCTAAGCTAAAGGCATTGAAATTTTTGCAAAAGCAAAATGCAAGGAAATGAAAAATATAAAGAATATCATCAACTCGTTAGATCGTAAAAAGGGACATAAAAGGGACGAATGTGTGGGAAATGGAAAAGGTAGCGGTTCCTTTATCTTCCTTTCACTCTCTTTTCTCCTATGATTCTCGAGAAACAAACAGAAAGTAAATGCAACATTAATAAAGAGGAAACAAACCTGAAACAAAAAACAAAGGAGAAATCTAAGAGCGTTTAGATACAGAAATAGCAGGCGAATTAACCAGACTTCCCGCGAAATTGGAACGCCAGGGTTCGTGTACGTGCTTGCGCGTATGTCAATTACTGTTCTTTCCACCGAAAGAGAAAGGGAGAGAAAAACGAGGAATATTCTTTGGGTGCGAAAGAGGAGCAAGTCAGAGTAAAATCAAAAGCTCCTCACGTCTTTTTTTTTTTGGACAAAAACGGGAAAAATCAAAAATGTAAATTTCGGGTGGGCTTCGTTCCCGTCACGGTATTTACGCTCATTGGTTGAACTGTCTTTTGTTTTTGCTGGCGGACACCGAAATCCCTCCACAATCTTACAATGACGATTGTACCCTTTCTTTTCGATCACGTGAGCAAGTGACAGGGTCCACGGTCGGTTGCTTTCCCAATGTCGGCGCCGCGTCTTACTCGCTCTTTTCCGGTTCCAGTTGCACGGGAAAAGAGTAACTCAGAAAAATCAAATTATACTTAATTTACCGTCTCATATATTTTTTATTTATTGAATATATAAGTAACTCGATTGAAATACAAACGTGGACCCATTGTATTACAAAAATTTGGATTCCAAAGATACTATTATTCAATTACCAAAAAAATAATATTATTCAATTAAGAATAATTAGTTATAGAATCTAAGACATTAAATATCAGTGTAAGAGATTTTACAATATAAATAAACAAAAATAAATCACATTATTAATAAAATGTTAATAATTAAGAATTTTACTAAAGTAAAAGGGATATAACAATTTTTTCATTAATGTGTCAAAATATCTTGAATAACAACATAAAAACTTTTTTTTTATCAAAATTAACACAATATTTTTTCTTCATTATGTAAAACTAAATCACACTTAGGTATAGTCTAATAATAAGGGATTTGAATAATTTATTGAAGTGAAAAGTATCAATTGATAATGATGTAATACTTAGGGTATTTATACTAATCAATAACTTTTTTTCTAACTAAGATTTATATAATCCAATTTTCAACTGTTGAATTATAATTTGATATTGTATTTATTTCTATCTCGTAGACTAAAATATCATTTTTATCTCTCATATATGTAAACTTTTTCAATTTTATCTTTATTTAATTTGTATTTTTAATTTGATCTTTGATAGATTCAATTTGATTTAATCAAATCCTTTTATCAATTGACTACTAATCTTATTAACAAAATTGATAACATGGAAATTTAAAATGTGATATGGCTTCCTTGGATATTTAAATAGCATTATTCATACTTTAAATCTAATACATGATTTTAATTGAAAAAACAATGAAAATAGGATAACCACTAATTTGATTGCATGACTTACTTTAAGGTCTCAAAATTAACTTCAATGAATACAACTTGAAAATAATATAATTTGTAGTAATATTGGTAGTTTTAGTGTAATTTCAACCATAAGTATTAATAATTTTGAGAATCAGGAAGTTTAAGGAACAATTCAAGAAAAGCTAGCAAAAGATTTCTAAAAGTTATGTTATTGTGTAGAGGAGAATAATTGAAAAAAGATCGAAAAAGTAATCAAGAGTAATTGACTAAAGATTCCTATCAGTTGCATCTGCCAGGGTTTTGATGTTGTTTTGGGGTTTGTGAGTGTTTACATTCATGTGGAGTTGTTCACATGTTTGTTGCAAAAATTTGAAGTTTAATTTTTTTATAGTTATTTTTATTACATTTTTTTTATATGTAACAAATTTAAGATTTGTAAATTTCAATTTGAGGGGAGTGTTAAAAAGAAATATTAATAATTAGATGATTAAGTTATATTATAAGATTAGATTATGTTGAGTTTACTTGTAGTACAACTAAACTTAAAGGTAGAAGCTCTGCATAAATAAGAGCCCTAGGGTCAAGTCTAATGTAATTCAACGTTTTCATTTAATAATATTAAAAATATTCTCTCATAATTTTGTTTTTTTTTCTTTCTTTTTTAAACCCTAATTATCTTTTTAATTGTGTTTTAATCTTATCATGTATGCAAAATTTTAAAAAAATTGAAGAATGATATGCATACGGGTAAAATATTAAAACGTTTTTTGTGTTTCATAAGTATATTTCACATTAAATTTGAAGTCGATTGATAAGATTATTAATAATTTAATGTTGATATATAATTTTGTAAAAATAGTCCACATTATAGATATTTTAAATCTAACAATATATTTAATGAAAAATTTATTTTATAAAAAAATTATGAAATAATGTAAATACAATCTTATCTGAAACGGATATCAATTTATCCCACCTAGTTGAAAATATTAACTTCAAACCTCCCCGTAGAAAAAGAAAAAAAGAAAAAGAAAATAGCCCTACAATGAATATAGACCTGATGCAAGCACCTATACAACAACTCGTTTGCTCAAATTTGATTTTGGTCCCTCTAGGCTGGCAAACCAATACATAACAAGGAAATGACAACAGTTCAGTTACGTGGGACACATGTTTAGTTGGACGGCTTCGTCTTGATAAAGAATAGTCTGCCAGCCTCAAGCCCCACCAGAAGACGGGTGAGGCCAGCATTCTCACCTGCTGCAAGAAAAGCTAATTAATTTCAATCACAAGATCATGCATTCAAGCACCCTGGATTTGCAAGATACCACTCAAACATTATTATAGAATATGAAGCATATCATTAATGACCTTTCAATCAATAATATGGAACAAAGATAATCACACATCATTATCTCAGTTATTGAAAACTTCAACTAATTTCACCATCCACCCGTTTAACAAGATTTACTCCACATAAGATCAACAAATTGATGATATATTTAGTATACCCAGCCCCGTAATTTACCCAAAATCTGATCAGTTTTTAAGATGTGGAATAATTTTTGTTCCGGCGGTCATAATAAGCCGGCCTCGAAGAGATTCCTCCTCCTCAAAGTCTCATCAACAAGCTTAAAAGTCTTCTTCACAAGCTTCTGATCCAGGGCGGTGGTCCGGTAGATCTTGAACACACGATCTACGCGATCAGGAGCAGTGCTCTGAAAATACAATTCCTCAAATTTTTTCTTCACGAACCTGGAAACAAAGTTCATTCAAAATTGTAGCTGAGTCATTACTTAAGATCGTTGAGCATTAGGCAATATACATTCTTCTTTTCCTGAAGTTACCAGTCGCTCTATTCGAGTAGGAAGTAGTTGGTTTGATCTCACGAATCATCATGATATTTCTAGTCAGTGCTAGGTCAAGAAAACAGTAGCATATAAATCCATGAAACTTAATATGTTTTGTATAGGCATTAACATGTATATTCCCAGAGTGTCATTGTGATAGAAACAATACAAGTCAAAAACTTTTGGACTGTTGGGGAAACAAAATGAGGAATAAGAACAGATGTATCAACGCATGTTTCATGTATAGATACGTCGTCTATTTTTTATTCCTCTAGTTTTGTCCCCTCATTTTATTTCACAAACAAAGGCTTAAGCCAGAACTAACTATTTTGCCTTCAGCAACATCCTCGTTTCAGAAACAAAATGCAGAGACCAAAGGAAAAAAAGGACAAAAATTATCAATGTATCATGTCTTTCCTTCTCAATTTTTTATTTGTCTCATTTTCTTTGTCTCATCTTTTTCCCAAATAAAAGCTTCAGGCTTGTCACGCATTAGAAAACGCAAAGTACTCTTTCATTGGCAAAATCAATTGACTAATTTACCATCCCTTTATTAACATCCTTTCATTATGCATTCCCAAGGTAAAATGACTATAAAGAAGCTGCTTACTCGTATGCATGCTCAATCTCTTGCTTCCCTGTGGTAACCGGTTGGTAATCTTTGAACCAATCACAAACAGTAAGTGGGACCTGCACAGTGCAAGACACTAATTAGATTGAAAGAACAATTGTCTCCACACATGATAAAGTTTTCAACTTACTAATGTTTCTTACTTTCGGAATCTTCTTCTCAAATATGTCAAACTTGTTTAAAAATAACATGAAGGAGGTTTTCTGTGTAAAAAAGAAAAAGGCATCATTACTTGATGAAATATGTGTCAACTTTACTTAATCTTAATTGACAAAAAGGTAAAAGGCTCTCAACAGCCAGTGTTATATAATGGAAACAGAGAGTGTTGATACAAGAATTTCCCACATAGATATATAGCTGTAAAAGCTAAAAAATAGCATAAAATAAAACCTCAAAGCATGGTTGCTTCAGGACCCACTCAAAAAGTTCCTTAGTCTCCGTCATCCTGTTCTTGTTTTCATCTTCAAAAAGTGTTTGATCATACCTGGAAGGAAAATGTGAATTCAAAACTTCTTTAGCTTGACCGATTCCATAATTATAATGCTCTTGCCAGCAAGATTGAAAGGATAGGTATATTACTTTGCCTCTCAAAGTTAACCTTGCATAAAATATATAATTGCTAATGCACAAGTACTTTTTATTTAATATCCTTAACTAACACCAAAACATGCAAATAAAGCAGGACTAGAATACCCTTCACCTTTATGTAAAAAATGATTTTGCCGATTAGTAGCTTAAAAAAAGTGCAAAACCATATAAATATAATGCAAGCAGTATCTGATTGCAAAAATTGATCCATAGCCAACTACAGCAAAAACATTGATAAACAATTTTATTAGTCCAAACAGACAACCACAATCCGCACATGTCACATAAAAATGGGCAATCAAATGGAAGGACTCTTACTCGCTAATAGCAGCACAGAATATTACAGCTGTGACTCCTTCAAACAGATGGATCCATTTCCTCCTCTCATTTCTCTGGCCTCCAACATCGAAAAGTCGATATACTTCACCACTTTTCTTATTTTCTCCAACTGGGCTGTAAAAATAGCAAAAATATCAACTCATCCAAGTTGTTCTACTTAGTGAAAGAAATACCAAATTATAATGAAGGTAATCACACAAACCATTCATAAAGACCTATATTCTCCAAGGAATCATCAACAACCAAGACAATTGCATTGAGTAGCCAAGCTATATGAATACATGAAAACCTAGCTTCTTAGAACCCCTCAAGAGATTGTTCTGAAATTGTTATATAGCCAAGTGCAGCTCATGTTCAGGACTACATTAACAAACCACCACCATAGTGTAGCTTATTTTCCATTTGAACCGGCAAGACTCCTAAGTCCTTTAGCCTTGACACCCCCCCCCCCCCAAAAAAAAAAGAGAGAAATGTTTGCACCACTATCACATGACTAAGAATTTGATGATTTGGATGGACATAAAAAATGATCAACCTGCAGATGATCTGCAGGATGGGTTAGAAGGATGAAGACAACTTTATTCAGCAATCTGTACTATTTCAGTATGACAAGTCATATCATATCAGCATATTCACCTGAACTGTATCTCTACAACTCCAGTGGTACGTACTCTTGCATTCAGAACATCCTCCTGCAATAATAAAATAGAGTAAGAAACTTAAATTCACAGCACAGTTCATTTCTTCACATATTTTTCTTTTATTTCCCACTGTTTGATAATCAGTAACATGCTAAAATAAAAATAGAATTGAGGCCCAAGATACAGAGAGAAAATAAATCTGGAAAAGGGAATAAACTTTTAAAGGTAAGTAAACAAACAAAGATTATATATACCTTTGTTGGAATATAATTTGCATCAGATAGTCTCTGCAAATTTTCCATGAAGTAATTGACACAATCTGGAACTTGGAGCTCATTACTGCGGGCATATGTTTCCTACAGTTACAAGTAATACATGTCGTTATATTGATACTCTTTTAACGATGTTGATAACACAACAAATAAATAAAACTAAGCAGCTGGATTAAATGAAGCAATCAATGTATGTGTCCAGCCACCTGGATTGCTGCATCTTTCCATAGAGTCTCTATTTCCTGTGCAAGCTCCTTGGTTAAGCGTGGGTAATCCAGCCTGCCACCAATTTCAGAGAGTTTCTCTCCAATATCCTGCCAGAATATTGAAGCTCTACTTGAATTTAGAAGATCTTATAATTTTGACAAAATGACAGATCTTCACAGGTAAAAAGAAACATATATACCATGATTAATGATTTACTATACATGTTGACAAGTACTGCACCATAATATCTCAGCTTTTATTAACCCATTAAGGAATAGAAAGCGAAGCAACAGTGAACTACCTTATTTTCATCAGATATAACATACTTTGAAGAATCAGTATCATTCTGAGCCAACTCCTTGGATCCATCATGCAATATCTGTTCAAACACATCACATACATGTTAAAGGATTACAGTTTTCTCATTCAACTCCATAATAACTCATCTCATAAAGAAAACCCATCTTTCAAACAACAAACAGTGGACACTATAAGCTCTGTATTTTTCAGAAAGAAAAATAATCAACACACCCTTTCAAGTATTGCGTACTTTTATTGTCTGATACACGTTAGCATGAATGACTGGTATGTAGCTTTTTAGCTCAGCCTCATCAAAGCCAGTTTGAAACAAGAGTCTTATCTGCACACGGGAAAAAAAAAATGAACAAATTTTCAACAATTTGAAAAGTATATGGCATGCAAAGGCACAGAAAAGCAATTTCTTGCCTGCTTAAAGATTGTAGACTTCCCAGTCTCTCCAGCACCTAAACAATAGAGGTGTTGCCAAGTAGGGTTAAATTAGTCCACAAGAAACATGATAAAAGCAAGCAAGCTGTCTAGAAATTATAGCATATTTGGTTTAGTCAAAAGAGTATAGCAATCACACACAGGATCGACCATTTATTCATCAGAATTGATACAAGACAAGACAAATGACTGCTTAGGAAAACCTTGTATATTGTTTTGTAAGTTATTCAAAGTCCTATAGGCATGA
>JANHAO010028419.1:0-10611 GCA_026873985.1 Saraca asoca
AACGAGACAGGGGCAAGATCCAAGCTAATTCCGCTATATAAATTGTCTATCACGTTTTTATACTACCTAATTGGGACCTGACAAGCACAAAGTTTATTCTTGTTTCTATTCACACGAGGAGTCCTTAAGGGGTTGGGAATCTCAGAGTCTTCTTTACCCTTTTTCTATTGCAAATATCCTAATTGGAGTATCTGATAGAACGATGTAGTGATCATGGCAGCCTGGGTGCTAAGGTTGCTCCTATCTGGTCCTCTTAGCTAGTTGGAAATTGGAGCTATCCTTCCCATCTCCATAATTGCTCTTCTTCTTATTCTGATTGGAGTTACTCACCTCGGACCTCGTCGAATTGACGGTCTTCTCCCACTTGATTTGTTTGGTAGCTCATTCATAAAATTCACTTAAGTCACTCACCAGAGACTTGTAAATGTTCTTGTATAACTTTCTATCTTGACAAAGTCCTACAGAGATGGCCATCAAAACGCAGTCATACAAAAGATTATACACACTGATAATCTCGCACCTAAACTAGGTAATTATTATATGTGAAAATTAGCTCGATCCAAGAGTGCTCGCAAGAAGCCCGAGACCAATGAGGGGACCAGCTCAAGCGGTGTCTGGGATCGTTTCGTTGCATTGCAAAGTGACCTCATCGACCCTGACTCATGCGCGAAGGCACGAGTTCAAACTCACTATTCCCAAGGTCAGGCAAATGACCTGGCAAAGTCTAGCCTGTGAGCTGAAGCTCACCAAACAGAAAGGTTAAATCATGTCTTGTCCCAATGGTCAAATGGGGTCCCGCCTGCAATAGGCAGCTTGCACCCGAAAGTAGAAGATTTGGTCTGTACATTTTATCTTGTACAATAAATACAGATGTAATAGATTTACTGCATATGTAATTATCATTATAACATCCTTTCCTCTATAAATATGAGGAAGGAGCCCCTCTGTGGAGAGAGAGGATTCCCCTGCTGAAACTCTGTCAAAACAGAGATTAAACATTATAGAAATACTATATCGATAACACGCTACCATAGACGTAGGGTCCAGTGACATCTAGATTTGGTGGAACCATGCTAAACCTTATGTTTCCTCTTCTCCTCTTCCTTTCCAATTATTTTTCAATCTTACCACATTCGAATCGATTACAAGTTAGAGATCCCGAAGAATCTCCTATTGGTCGGATTTTGAGACCCTCCGTACTAACCAAAAATTGACGTCAATATTTTGGCACCGTCTATGGGGATCTCACCTGTTCTGGTTCATTTTCACCGTAATGGCCAAGGGAAGAGTCACCAGAGCCTTAAATGCTCATCCCCATCCTCTGGATGGCCATGTCTCGACAACGAACTCATCAACCACTCTTGTCAGCGGAGCAGCCGTTGGTATCCTTCCAACTAGCTCGGCATAACTAGTTCTTGCTGCTAACAGCATCAACGGACCACAAACCTAGCTTCAACATCAAGAGAGACTTGAATGTATGATGAGAGAGCTGACTAAAGTAGTCACGTTATTGGCACAGGGCATGTAGAGACAAGCTGAAGTCTCGATGCCTGAGAATGTTTTCCAGCAACGCCAGACTCAATGTCCGAATGACTTGAATCAAGGTGATTTCCCAATTCATAATTCATGAGAAAAAACCCCTGGTCGCGATCCTTGTGACAACGAAGGGAAGAGAACTCAACGATTGCCCAGCTAGTGCTCTGAGGCACGAGATCCCTTAGTTGGGGAGTTGTTTTAGAAGATAGCTCAGTTGAAAGAACGCTTCCGAACCTTGGGTGATTGAACTCGCTGTGAGGAGCGGTCACCACTTTCTGAGGAGATCGAAGCTCAACCTTTACCACTCAAGCTCAGGGTCCCTATGATCCGGTTGTATAATGGGGATTCTGATCCATATGATCATCTGGACGTGTTCAACGTTCAGATAGACTTACAGACAATAGACCCCTTAGTCAAGTGTTAGGTGTTTTCAGCCACGTTGGGAGGTGTGCCTTGCGCTTGGTTCAGAAGCCTCCCAACTCGCTCGATTGGCAATTGGGAAGACTATCAACAGAAGTTCATCAGCCAGTATTGAGCACTAAAGAGACAATTGGTGCCCCCTGCCACCTTGCTATGGTTTTTTAGAGCAAGCATGAGTCACTTAAAGACTACATTGCTAGATTCAGACTTGAAGCTAATTCGGTGGAGAATCCATCTGAAGAGACCATGCTCACCACCATCTCCGTGGGACTTCGCAAAGATGGAAAGCTGTACAAAAGTCTGTACAAGTCCCCAGTGAAAGACCTCACAGAGTTCTATGAGCAGGCCACCAAGCAGATTAAATGGGAAGAGACCTTCGGCTTGAAAAAGTCTGATAAGAAGGATGAAAAAGTCTACTTCTCTCGTGATAAGAAGAGGAACAATGTGGACCAAGGGGACCACCCCGTCGAACAGGCAGTAAAGAAATCCAAAAGGTCCAAGGATGAGCGACCTTAGTACTCGAGCCGTTTCGAGCAGTATAGCGTGCTCTCGGATCCCTAAGATAGAATTTGCTTGGTGGAAAGAGATAGGGAAAATTTCGGAAGGCCTAAACCTTTAAGGACTCCATTTAGGCAGAGGAATAAAGATGAGTTTTGTGCCTACTATAATGAGGCTGGGCATGGGACGTCAAATTGTCTGGCCCTCGGAGATGCAATTAAAGATCTAATTTAAAAAGGTCACTTGAGGGAATATATAGTGCAACCTACAGGACAGCCTCCCCAGCCTAGCACCGGCCAAGAGCTGGGGGGCTCACTCCGAGTTATACATTGACATTGTATTCCAAGATTTTGAGATGAATGTAAATATGACTATTTTGTTAAAAGCTATTTACTAATTGGCATGGTATCAGTTACTTTCTTCTTTCTTGCATTTAAGTATTTGTAGTATCCGCAACTCTCATGCGGCCAATTTTCCCTAAACTTTGCCAGGAATTTTTGTGCCAACTGTGACCTTTGGTCTAGTTGAGGCCCACCGGAGCTCATTTTCAGAGAAGAATTGACGATCGCTTTGCCAGTGTGACTGCATGCTCGCTGAGGTGTGGAGGCACTAAAAAATACTCGTTTTGCTAGCGTGACTGCGTGCCCGCTAAGGTGCGGAGGTACTAAAAAATACTTGCTTTGTCAGCATGGCTATGTGCTTACTGAGATGCGAAGGCACTAAAAAACACTAGCTTTGCCAGCGTAGCTGCGTGCTCGCTGAGGTGCGGAGGCACTCTTAAACACTCAACACTAGCGTGACTCCATGATCGCTAAAGCATAAAGAATTGATGAATCAATTATTCATCCAAGGTGATAAAATGTCAAACCTCATAACTTCCATGAGAATTCAATTAAGTTACAACTTCCATGCGCTTTTATCAATTCTGCCATGAAATTGGCTCGAGCATGGGATCGCTAGTTATCAACTTCGTAGCTATCATGTAGAATCGCTCTAATTCGTAGCTCACTTGCGACTAAGTGTGTGTGCCTCTCGCTCAATTTCTCAGATATGTGCAAATCACTCAGATCGACCCAACAATAGCCGTTGAACACATGTCACAGAGACGTGGCCTAGTACGGATGGAACGATAATCTTAGGAAAAGACTAATGATTTAAGAACTGAAGAGCCTTAACTCCCAGCCCGCAGAGCGAGCTGCAGTTAGGGGGCTTATGTTATATGTAAAAATTGGCTTGGTCCAAGAGTGCTCGTGAGAAGCCTGAGACCAATGAGGGGACCAGCTCGAGCAGCACCCGGGATCATTTCGTCACATTGCAAAGTGACCTCATCGACCCTAACTCATGTGCGAAGGCACGGGTTCAAACTCGCTATTCTTAGGGTCAGGAAAGTGACCTGGCAAAGTCTAGCTTGTGACCCGAAGCTTGCCAGATAGAAAGGTTAAATCATGTTTTGCCTCAACGGTTAAATGGGGTCCCGCCTACAATAAGCAGCTTGCAGGCGAAAGTAGAAGATTTGGTCTGCACATTCTATCTTATATAATAAATACAGATGTAATAGATTTACTACATATTTAATTACCATTGTAACCTCCTTTTCTCTATAAATATGAGGAAGGAGCCCTTTTGTGGAGAGAGAGGATTCCCTTGTTGAAATTCTGCCAAAACAAAGATCAAACATTGTAGAAATACTATATCGATAACACGCTATCGTGGACGTAGGGTCCGATGACATCTGGATTTAGCCCAACCACGCTAAACCTTGTGTTTCCTCTTCTCCTCTTTCCCTATGATTATTTTTCAGTCTTACCACATTCAAATCGATTACAGGTCAGAGATTCCAAAGAATCTCCTGTTGGTCGAATTTCAGGACCCTCCGTATGAACCAAAATCTGATGTCAATAGTAATGTAGCCTTTTAATGACTTATCTCTCTGTTGAAAGATCATTGTGAGATGGCAAGGTGACATGAGTTGCCTTTTTAATGCTCTGTATTGACTGATGAACTTCCTCTAGCACTCTTCCCAGTCGCCAATGCTGCGAGCCAGGAGATTTCTGAACCATGCTCGAGGCTAACTTCCCAGTGTAGTTGGGAAGACACAGCATTTAGCCAGAGGATCGATTGTCTGGAGGTCCATCTGGACATTGAATGCGTCTAGGTGGTTGTAAGGGTTGCTATCCCCATCATATGGAGAAATTGTGAGGACTTTGAACTTGAGAAGGAGGAGCTGTGTTTTAATCTCTTTGGAGAATGGTGAGCTACCCTCGTTGCTATCTTGATCATCTTGAGCTCGAGGGCATTCCTCTAGTCACTTTGGCCTCTTGAACAACTCCTTTATCTTTGGGTTGTGGGAGAAGCGACCCGAAGTAGTTCCCTAGCTAGACCTATTTGAGCTCTCAGCTCGATGTAAGCCCCTAAGTCACTGGCTATTGCAATTCTCGTGTGTTTGGCAAGCTCCTAACCTCATTTGCTAATTGGTGGAGCGAGCTGGCTCAGAGTTCTGATGCGTTTTCCTAACAAACTTTTCCTTCTGTGCTCTTTCACATAACTACTAAAGTCACGCAGTGATCTCGGACTATTTTTGCACGCCCAAGGTTTGTGCTTGTATCAACACTTTAACTGTGTCTACCAACTCTCTTACAGTGTATTCAAATGTTTGCTAGAGTTAGTGACTTATGTATACCTCGTCAGCTTCAGGAGCAGCAGTAGGTTGGCGATGAGTTTCAGGGGGCAAACTGGTGGCAATATTGGTAGCGGGAGCAACTACCAGCTAATCATTTGGGGTGTTTGAGCTTTTGGGGATTCTTCCTCTAGCCATTATTGCTAAGCAGAAAAGATAACTGGGAAGTAGATGGGCCCTTCTTTTAGCACCAAAAAAATATTGACGGTAAAATTTGGTAAATCCCAATTAACAGGAGTAGTCCTTGTATCCCCAAACTACGTTCCATTTCAGAAAAATAGGAAAATCAACAAGAGTAGGGAGAAAGAGTAATAACCAGATCAAGACCAGAAGATTTTTAATGTGGTTTGGCTAAAATCAGGCAGCACTAGTCCCTACATCCACGGTATTATTTTATTTATCTGATGAAATTTTTATAGAGTTTCAGTATGTGCTCTTTAGCTTTTTTCACAATGATCCCCCTCCTATTTATAGAGGTTGGAAGGTTACAAATGTAATTACACAAGTTATATTTCTATTATATCAAATAATAAATGTATGTGATAACTTAGACTCTTGCAAATCGATTTCTACAGATTACTTTCTGTGAGTGGGCTCTTACCAGTTGCTTCTTGCAGATTGGCCCCACAAATTGAGTTTGAGAAGGTGCTTGCTTTAGGTTCACCCCTTGGTGAGCTTCTGGCTCGGTGAGATACTGTGTCCCGCAAGTTGAGACTCTGATCTGGGGTCGCTATTGGTCTTTGTTCAGTAAGATCAAGCTCGCGAGCTCGTGTAAGGCGAATTGTTACTTATAAGAGCCGGGGCTTATCCCTTAGCGAGTTGGGGCTTCTGCCTCATTCTGTGCTCTTGTAGTTGGCGATTTGGTGCTCTTGAGTGGTTTGAACTCTTTTCTCATTTGGACTTATCTGCTACTGAGTCTTTACCAGCCTATTTTGTGCAGTACCAGAAAATATCCATAACAGAGAACTCATTAAAAAAAAATGGTAGCATAAGTTTTTGAATTACTCCCACTATTTCTTAGCATTTATCATTTAAGGTTGTTGTACAAGAATTAAGAAAGTTGTTAAATAGCCTCAATTACATTAAAAATTATATATATTTTCCAAAATTTCTCTTTATCTATCTCTATTAATATTTTTTCTTTCATTATCTTTCAATTATTCTCTTTTTTACTGAGAACAATATAACTAAAAAAAATTAATGCATGATTCATTGAATTTCTATAGTGACATATAAAAGGAAACAATTTTTTTTTTCTAAAATGTCAGTTAAAAAGAAATAAATAGAAGGAGTATTCAACATCATATCTTTGATAATATTGATGATTTTGAATTGAATTAATTTGTATAGTCACATATAAAAGGAAACAATTTTTTTTCTAAAATATCAATTAAAAAGAAATAAATAGAAGGAGTATTCAACATCATATCTTTGATAATATTGATGATTTTGAGTTGAATTAAGAAAATTGTGCAATTGTTGTTATCAATAATAATGTATAACTCATAATTAATTGCCTCTCTATGCATATTTATGATAAGCATAGAAAATCCATAAATTTCTTTCCTATACCACCTCGTATTAGATATCAATTGAAGACACTGTTTAAAACTATATCTTTTTTACATTGAAAAAATTAGACGATTATTTTGGCACTTAAAGAGAAAACAAAAATATAAGATGATTGATAAGTTAAAATTATTTAGGTGTGAAAGTAAAATTAAAAAGTAACCAAAATGCTTGTTTGGTAGTGGGTAAGTGAGCATAACATATGTCGCCAACAAGAGACACCTTTAATTTGGCAGCTCGTGACTTTGCATTATTGCTTTATGAGAATATTTATTCAAGTGTGAAGTGAGAAAGCTGACTACAAAATAAGTTTTTATTATTAATTTATTTTAAGAAAAACGTGTTCGAAAAGGTTGACCATTTAGAAAAATCAACAAGTCGGTGTCGTTTGCCCTGTCTACGTTACTTGCTTTCAGTTGAGGGCAACAAACCACGCGCTTGCTTTTCCTGACACTATTGCGCCACTTGTTTCCATAATCAGATTGCGCGGTGTTTAAATTTTTTATTCAATATTTAATCACTTAATATCAATTAAATTTTAAAAATAATAAATAATACTCATAATTTAGTTTACATTGAAACAACTATAAATATAAATAAGAGAGCACATAAGTAATTAAATCACATATAAAGATAACCAAGTTATTTATATTAACAAGTATGATGTGTTTATATAATTCAATAAATACAATAAAAAAAGGATAAATTTTATAAGATAATATTTTAATTGGATATGAACTATTTTTTTATTCATATTTAAAAGTCTCGTTACAGACTTTTGAGTGTATAAGGGTGGATCTTGACCACACACTCTGTCTCCTAGATGAATGCTTCGATGTCCATATTAGGTTAATAGACACTCTCCTCTAAAAGCATTCTAATCTAAAGTTTCAATGATACAAGCAAACATATTTTTTCTGAATTGATATAAGATTTTTCTCTTAACTTAAAAGGGTTTTAATGTGCTACAATATATTGACGTGAAAATAAAAATATAAAAATCATAATCATGTGCTTATTTACTCTCATTAAATAAATTATCTTAGTCAAAATTATATAAATGCATTCAAAACGGAGAAAGAATAGAAAAAAAAAATAATTTACATGAATATTTTCTTCCAAATTCACATCACATGATATTCTTTTTATATTTGATATTTGTATCAAATTTCATCCAAACCTGACGTTCACTTACTAAATTTGATCACAAGTCGCAATTTATAACACTTTGACATGTAATTGAAAAAATGTTTTAATGAAAAATTGTAATTTTTATCTAAATTTTATAATTTTTTAATAAAAAATTATAAATATTTATGATATAAGATTGTAAGTCTTTCATATAATCTTATAATTTTCTAATAAAAATTATAATTCTTATACTCATTTTTGCAAAAAAAAAAAAAAACATTTGAAACCTTTACGAAAAAATTATTAGATTGTACAAAATTTTTTATAAAAATATATATTAATAAATTTTTTTAATACATATTCAAGTCCAGAAGAATAACCCTAATTTAAATACTAGAATATCTACTTTCATGAAAACTCCTATATTATGCCCTTAATTTCAAATTTTGTATATGCCATGTAGATCACAAGGAAGCCATGAAATATTTTGTATTTGTATGTTCCAAATTTAATGTATTTAAAGAGTTAAACCGATATTCTTTGATATAAAAAATATTTTGTCACGTTTATTAATAAATTATATATGGGGAGAGATGATTTCATAAGCTAAATATATAATGGCATTAAAAACACGTGGAAAAATTCTTTCTTTTGGAGAACATAAAGCAAATGATGAAAGTTAGTGTGAAAATGATCCGGATCAGAAGCAACTCCCAACAAACTAGAGAAAGGTAAAAAAAAATCGAATCAAGTAGCAAGTTAGAAATAGAAGAAATATGTTTTTATTTATTTAATTTTTGACCGATGCATCGAAACTCCAAAGTTCTGTGTGATGGAAGTGGATCGAGATTTCTAATTTTTTTTTTTTAAGTACAGGTGATTTTAAAAGAGAGATAAATATAAAATTATTTTTATATTAAAATGATAAATTTATCATTTTAATAAAAATATTATAAATTTTACAATAAAAGGTATGTCTTATTATTTTAAAAATGAGGAAAAAAAAAAAGAATTGAAATCCCTCTTAAATACACTATTTGAGTGTTCAGTTTCGTAAGAAATGGATATTATTCTAGAGCATAAATAGTGTCAACCTTGGAAATGTTTATAGTGTGATATATACCAGTGATGTTCTAAACGCATCATTTTTTTTTTATAGAACTATGCAAACAGATGATATAGCACACATAATTCTTAAGCACACTCAATCATTTTTTATATTAAATTTGTTACCCTTAGCATCTATTTTTTTGAATTGAATAAATTAGTATTTTAATGATAACAAATAATTTTGATTGAGTTAAACTGATTTATTTTCTATAGATCTTTGTGGATAGCCTTAAACTTGTGGTTAAAGACTAAGACTAGGTCCAATTTAAAATAATTTTGCAAAGATATTAGATCATTGGAATTTATCTCATTTTTTTAAATTACTTTTAAAAAATTTGTCTTAAGATTTTACTCAAAAAGTTTTTAAAATATTTTCTCCAAAGACATTCCAACTTGTTCTAAATGTCTTATCATATTCATTTAATTTGAAATCATGTTTTTTAATTGGTTTATGAAGTTTAAAATGGAATATTTGGTTTGTGTAACACCTAAAAAATTTATAAATAAAAAATAAAAAAATTAAAATTAAAATTAAAAATGATTAAACTGAAAAATCGGTAGAGATTAAAATGAAAAGATTTGTGGAAGTTGAGCTTTTGTTGAGGCGGCACAAAGTTTAAAGCCATAGTGTAAGGCGGTGGAAACTTTACGGGCTAAAATGTAAAATATATAAAATATTTTTATTCATAAAAAGAGCCAGTCGGTGCCCTTCCCCATTCGGCCTCTCCTTTTTCCCGGCTTCTCTTTCTCTTCTTCTCTTCCATTCTGGCTTTCTCCGAAAACTTCTAGAGTCCTCCACAACGGCGGCGTAACTCCGGCCATTTTTGAGTCATGGCATACTGACGGGAGTCTAGCAAGGTTCCAGCATTTTTCTTCTTCTTCGGCTGGCTTGTTCAGGAAACTTCTGCTGTGGCCGGCAAGCTTGGCCGTTTGGCCATGGCAAATTAACTGCCGTCTAATCATCCCTTCACCAGTGGTCGTTTTCCTCCTCTCTTCTGATGTGTTTCTCAGCTGGTGAGCCTGTAGCAGCTCGGCCCTCCTTCTTTCCCCTGCTCCTTTGCTGGTTTGGCTAAGAATGGATTCTGGGCCCCCGGCAGTGCTTTGGCTGGCGACAAGCTGCCAGTAAGTCCTTCATGATGCGGTGAGTAATCCTAACTCGTCAGATTTATTTCATAGTAGCTGTGTAATTAGATGTCAAGAAAATTGCATAAAAACTCAAAAATGTTAAGTTGATAAGTTTATAAATTTCACTGTTAATTCACTTCAGGAATATCTCTATAGTAGGATAAAGCTTGTTTATGTCTCAGTTGCAAAGTCCTAGCAGAATTTCGGATAGGCAGTTTGGAGTCTAAGGTGAGTGAACAATCTTCCTCACGTAATAATCTCCTTTATATATATTGATATGATATTTGTATGTGAACCTTCAGGATTTTTGAGAAAATGAAATTTTTATAATATGATTTCACGATTTGTCAAATTTATTCATATATTGCTTAAGTACGTAGATCTATTATGTTATTATGAGAATTGATGAGTTTGTATTTCTATATTATTTTGAATTATTGGATTTGACAAAAAGGTATAATATGTGATGTTTGAGAATGAAAATGTTTTAGTTGGCTTTTAAATATTTTGATATGGCTTACCCGAAAATGAACACTAGAATATTC
>JANHAO010028420.1:0-10608 GCA_026873985.1 Saraca asoca
TCTTGATTAGCAATATCAAGAAATTTCCTAATACTGTTATAACTTGGAAATATTTTATGCTTGTAAGATATTATTTTCAACCATAATACACAAGGTCATATAGAAGTCTATTTACACTTAGGGGAGCCTCTTTAATAAATAGGTGCATCCAAAAATTCTTTGTTCATTGAACGCAAATAAATATATTCATCCCTTTGTTCACTAGAGATAAGATGTACATTCATCATTTTATTCATTAGAATCAATGAATATGCACCCACCCTTTAATCATAAATACATATACATGAACTTCTTTTAAAGTTTGTTTATCAAATGAACCATGACAACTTTTTAAGTTGTAAATTACGTAACATTCCCCCACTAATTTACAAACTTTCATAAGTTGTACAAGTTATGTATAAGAGAATGTGTCACTAGGATTAAACTTGTTATTAGTGTAAGTTTTCAAAGTTCCAATGAAGTAATAGGTGTCTAATCAATTAAACCTATACTATTATTATTAGAGTAGGAAGACCACATACATAATGGCACCCTAATCAAATTTAAGAGATTCCATTTCTTTAGCACTTTTATAGCCCTGTGTTCATCCTAGCTTTCATGATTATTTACAAGAGTAAAACCTCAAACTCTTGATCGAAGCAGTACCATTCTTATATTCATATAGGTGGAAACCTTAGATAATAGAATTACTGATCCATTAAGAGCTTTTCAGCTCATTCTCCTATAACACCAAATCCTATTTCTTAGTGATCCAGTCATTAAATAACTTATTTTTCTCATTAAACCTCAAAACCAGTGTTTAACTAGAATAAGGTTGGGTTCCCATCATTTAATGACTATTGATTTTAGTCCTATCTTATAAGTGAAGTCTTTAATCTTTTCCATTGACAAACCTTTTGTCAGTGGGTCTGCTATGTTACTATTAAATTTTATGTATTTGATGGTAATTATACCATCTCCTAATAATTGCCTCATAAACTCATGTCTTAAGCTTATGTGTCTAGACTTTCCATTATAAACCTTATTATATGCTCGAGACATGGTTAACTCACAATCACAGAAGATTGAAATGGCTATCATTAGCTATGGTCATAGCTTTATATCTGTTGATGGTGAAATTTGGTTTAGTCTAAATCTAGCCAACCTGAAGAGTTCTTAAAGGCAATCCGGTCGAACAAGTGAAAAAAAATAAGGAAATGAAGAGGAAGAGCAACAAGGATGTCCAGGGATTTTTAATGTGGTTTGGCTAAAAATTGGTAACACCAGTCCCTAAATCCACGGTATTATTTTATTGATCTGGTGAAATTTCTACAAAGTTTTAGTATCTATTTTTCTCACCTCTCTTACAATAATCTGCCTTTCCCTATTTATAGAGGCTGGGAGGTTACAATCATATTTATACAAGTTGTATTTCTGTTACATCAAATAATAAATGTATTTGACATATGAGACTTTTGAAAATTGACTTCTGCAAACTGCTTTTTACCCGTAGGCCCTAGTGAGCTGCTTTGTGCAGACTGGTCCTGTAAGTTAGGTCTGAGAGGGTATCTACTTCATGTTCACTCTTAGCAAGCTTCTAGTTGGGTGATACTACTGATTTGGGGTCGCTGCTAGCCTTCGATCAGCAAGATCGAGCTTCATGAGGTTGTAGTAGGTGATACGAGCATGCGCAAGACAAATTGTTGGCTATACGAGCCGGGACTTATCCCTTAGCAAGCTACGACTTTTGCCTTGCTCTGTGCTCTTGTAGCTGATGATCTAATGATCTTAGCTCTTTTTCTCATTTGGACTTATTTGTTGTTAGGCCTTTGCCAGCCCATTTTGTATAGTACCAGAAAATACCCTCAACATTAGTCCCTCAACTCTCAATTTGCTTCGTGGGTTAGAGGTTGTAGTTTACTGGAAAAGGCTTCATGTGTGGATTTCCATGCAATCAAAGTGTTTAAATTTATCCTATCATTTCATCTACTCTAGGGCATACCTTCTATTGTATATGCTTCATAGTCATTAGCATGACAGCCTCATTTTCTTCCAAGACATTTGATAAGGAAGCGGTTGGATGTCTTCTAGATTCTTTAGTGAGACCAGGTTAGTCTATTTAAGGTATAAGAAGTCTTTCCTCCTTCTTCATTAAGTGACTTAATGGGTGCCTTAGATAAGCCCCCCATATTTCTAGTAGTGTGCCTTTCTAATGAAGTGTGTATGGTCTACCACATAGGAAGTCTTTACGAGCAATCCTTTTTCAAGGATTTTGAAAGATCTTACATAGATCTTGAATTATTTCCTCATTGTCATGCCATGAAATCCAGCCTTCCCAGCCATGTTCCCCTGCTTCTTAACCCTTAGGGGATAGGTGAGTTAGAAAAAAGCCTTTAGCCAATGAGGATGACAAGAAGATTAAGGAGCAAGCATGCCCATCAATCCTCCTACTGGTTGGAGTTCTTCTCCAAGAAGCCAGTTTTATTTCTAGAATGTAATACCTATACACTTACTCTAATTTGTATTTTGAATCTTCTTATGTAAATTTACCTTATTAAGTGAGGCCTTTTAATGAATGAACTCTTCTTTATGACCCTTGTATGTTGCACTAAATATTCTACATATTACAAATGATAATGTAAACTCCTATAAATCATAATAAAATAAAGTATTTAAATAATCAATCGGTCATGCTTCTCAGTGAGCCATAAATCTGGGCATCAGAGTGCCTCAGTGATGATTAATGTATAAGTAGGTGGCATGAAAATTGTGCCTAGCTGGAAGTCGCATGTGAGCTGTGAATGATAGATCGCATGAGAGTTGGGAGCAATAGGTTACATGAGAGCTATGCTTTGCGAGCTATGCCACAGTAATCTTATTGCTCAGTAGGCGTTATGAGTTTAACTTTGCTAGCAATCTTGTTGCTCAGTCTCATAGCAATCCTATTACTCAGTGGAATAGCAATCTTATTGCTCAGTCTCACAACAATCTTGGTGCTTAGTGGAATAGCAATCTCATTGCTCAGATCTATAGTAGTCTTATTGTTCGGTGAAATAGCAATCTTGTTGCTTAGTTCTACAGCAATCTCATTGCTCAATTCCACAGCAATCCCATTGCTTAGGCTAGAAATGAATGACTCTACTAGCAATCTTGTTGCTCAGGTAGGAAACAAGCTTATTCTAGCACCTCTGTGCCTCAACTAACAAGCTGGAAATGAACTTAGCATGTAAGGTGCCTTAGCTAAAAAGCTAGTAGTGAACTTGAGCTTGACTTTGTCAAAAATTTTATATAACATTTTACTGAAGGTTATCAAACAGAAAGATTTAAAAGGCTTATACCAGCCTCAAAGCAACATTACAACATTAAAATATGGTCCTAACTGAGGGGCCCTATTCATGATTAGTAATCTACTAGGACTACTGAGCTTGCTGCTCAAAGGGTTAAACCACGTAATCTTGTAAGCGACCTCTCTTAACAAGGTCCTCTATGGCATCCTTAAGTGCCTAACATTTTGAGGTGTTATGCCTGACCTTATTATGATAAGTGTAAAACTTGCTCTTATCTTTGAACTTAATGGGGGCCCTCAAGGGTTTGGGTTTTTCAAAATCTTCCTTGTTTCTATTGACAGTGAAATTTGGTTCATATAGAAAATCCAAACTTCAGCCAATAGGAAGGCGTTTAGGGATCCAATGCTGCTTTCAAAGTGTAGAAGAAGATAGACCGAGAAGAAGAAAGGGTGAAGAAATGGCGAGTTTAATGTGGTTCAGCTAAATCTGGGCGACACTGGACCTTACGTCCACGACGGAGATTTTACTAATGAAAGAGTTGTTTACAGAGTTTTTGGCCTCTCCTCCTTTTCTTCTAACAAGGCAATCCTATTTATATAGGAAGGAGGAGTTACATGCATTAATTACAAGCTACAGTTGTATTATATCAAGCTATAAATGGAAATGACAATAAAAAGACTACAATTCAGCTACTACAGATTGTAGGCTGCGGGGTGGGCCCTCCTTTGGTTGGTTGTAGACTGAGCCTATCGGCATCTGCTACTTTGTGCTGCTTCGCCAAGCGAGGTGTTAGGCGTCTCGAGCGGGAATTCCTGTCTCAAGGGCATCATAGGGACCGCTGTAGTGAGATAGCGGGCTCAAGTAGGATGTTTAGCTACTTGGCGAGCGAGTCTTATGACCTTCTCGCTGGATCGCTGGGTCGCTGCCTCACGTGGCGAGGGCTTGCTTTGTGGGATGGTGCTAGGACAACTTTGCTGTGCCACTTTCTGATAGGCAAAGCGAAGCTTGCTAAGCGCCTTTGGTGTGCCCAGAGCTTCGTGCTCTCGAGGCCATTTTTTACATATAACATAAGCCCCCCAACTCTTGATTTGCTTTGCGGACCAGGAGTTGTATGTTTCCAAGGCTTGATTTGTATCTTTAGTCAGTGTCCTTCCTTGATCGAAGTGTCATGTCAAATATCTTTCTATTCTACTTTAGGCCATACTTTCTCCTATTTGCCACTTTTGGTCATTGGCGTGGCACTATTGCTGGTTTTGGGCCATTGAATGAAGATCAGGATAGATACCTTCTGGATTCTTCAAAAGGCCAAGTGGGTCTTTTTATTGCCAGAGGCATTCTTCCTTTTCTCCTTAGAAGAGTTCAATGGAGGAGACTGAAGAGTCCCTTAAGTTTTAGTGTCTTAGCTTCTGACGAACCTTGTTGAGACATGGATGGCCTGCTGCAGAGTGTCGAGAGACATGTATAGCCCATTGCATGTGGCTCCGTAGCAGGATCCGCCTAGCAAGCTCTTGGGGGATCTTGTGCTAACTCTGGGCCACCTCCTCCGGCCGTCGCTTGTGATGCTGCTACTTAGCCAACTGGCTCCTATGACTTTTTGATTTGCTCTGGATCTGGCTCAAGAGGACGCACCGAAGGAATATAAGCATAAGCAGCTTAGGCAGGAGCTATCCTTCCCACAGGGCTCCTATGACTTTTTGATATGCCATTATTTCTACACTTCTTCTTTTGATGTAATTTTGCCTCACTGGCCGAGGTCTTTTTACTGTATGAGCTTTTCTTTCTCTTTCAAGTGCTGTAACGGATGCTCCACGCATCACTGTATTTAAATTTTTGATGATTAATGAAATGCTCTTTTTTGGCAATCGACTATGCTTTATTTTTCATCACTGCTTAATTTGTTGTGAGCGAGAGAGGGGTCACATGCAAGCTTCTCCTAAAAAATCTCGTTCAAGACATGAGAAACTCATCCACATGAGACCTGTGGTTGATCGGTTGCATGAAAGCTGCAATGATTTTGTTTTGTTATGGCGAGGTGAAAATCGCTCGTTGGAGTACTATTTGAGTTTTCATAACTACGAGGTAGGCTCAGGGGCCATCTCACCCTCGGGCATTGTGAGGTGGGCTCAGGGGCCATTTTACCCTCAATTTTATTTTTGTAACCTCGGGGTAGGCTTAAGGGTTGTCTCACCCTCGAGTGTTACGAGGTAGGCTCAAGGGTCATCTCACCCTCGATTTTGTTTTCGTAACCTCGAGGTAGGCTTAAGAGCCGTCTCACCCTCGGGTGTTGTGAGGTAGGCTCAAGGGCCGTCTCACCCTTGATTTTGTTTTTGTAACCTCAAGGTAGGCTCAGGGGTCGTCTCACCCTCAGTTTTGTTTTTGTAACCTAGAGGTAGGCTTAAGGGCCGTCTCACCCTCAGGTGTTGTGAGGTAGACTTAAGGCCGTCTCACCCTCTATTTTGTTTTTGAAGCCACGAGGTAGGCTCAGGGGCCGTCTTACCCTTGGGCGCTGCGAGGTAGGCTCAAAGCTATCTCACCCTCAGTTTTTTTTTGGTTCTGTTGTAGCAAGATTGCACAGTAATGTTGTAGCGAGGTGAAAACCATTCGCTGTAGTGAGATAGCAATGAAGGAGTAAAGAACTCTTTGACGAGATAATCCTTGGCCAATTGGCAATTTACATTGATTCAACATACAACAGTCGGTACAACTAGACACCATTGATAATAGATAAAAGTTACAGGATTAGAATATGATTTGGATAGAGGTCTTAGGCTCTTGGGCAACAACTCGCTGAGCCTATTGAGCACGTTGTCCTGATGGTCTCACCACGTAATCCTACAATCAGCCTCTTCTAATGAGGTCTTCGATGGCATCTTTTAGTGTTCGACATTTTGAGGTGGTGTGCCCAGCCTCATTGTGATAGGCCTAAAATCTATTTTAGTCTCTGGACTTGACGGGTCCGCTCATTGGTCTGGGCTTTCCAAAGTCCTCATTATGCCTTTCTACAGCAAAGATTCAGTCCTGTATGTCTGATAGGATGCTATAGCTCTTGAAGTGACCTTCGGGTCGCTGAGGTTTCACCTTCTTCGCGAGATAAGGAGTGGGGTTGCTGTGACTCTCGCTACCCCTCTTTTTGCTCGCAGTAGGACCACTATGGCCCGCTTTATGCTTGGGTTCCTCCATTCCGAAGGTTTCTTCCCATCTTATTTGTTTAGTTGCCCGATCATAGAATTCAGCCAGGTCTCGAGTGGGGGACTTGTAGTGGCTTCTATACAATTTGCCATCTTTGCAAAGTCCCACTGAGATAGCCGTTAAAATGCTTTCCTCCGAGGGATTCTCTATAGAGTTGGCCTCGTGTCTGAATCGGGTTACATAGTCCTTGAATGGCTCATCCTTGCATTGGAAAATTATCGTAAGGTGGCAAGGAGGCGTTAGTTGCTTCTTTAGCGCTCGGTATTGGTCAACAAATTTTCTTTGGCATTCTTCTTGACTACCGATACTGCGAGCCAGGAGGCGCCTGAACCATGCCCGAGGTGTTACCCTAATGTGATAGGAAAGACGCGGCACTTCACCAAGGGATTGATAGTCTGGAGGTCCATTTGGGTGTTGAACACATCCAGGTGGTTGCTTGGGTCACTGTTCCCATCGTACAGCGTGATAGCAGGCACTTTTAGTTTCTGTGGGAGAGGTTGTGTCTCGATCTCCGCAGAGAATGGCGAGGTCTCCTCATAGTGAGGTTGGTTACTTTAAGGCTGCGGGTGCTCTTCTAGCTGTTTCAGCCTTTGAAGAACCTCTTCCATTGTTAGACATTGTCCTTCGTGCTGAGGGGCAGAGCTTTCTACTCGCTGCTAGCCCCCCAATAGTTGGTTGTCACAATCGTCGCGGACTTCTCTCTGAGCTTCCTCACGAAGCTGCTAGAGTTGTGCCATGACTTCTTCTTGTCTTTAAGCATTTTGTGCTTGTGCCCGAACAAGCACTTTGACAGTTTCAGCCAACTCTCTTACTGTGCTTTCGAGCACTGGACGAGATTGACTGGACTCTTATGCCTCTTGAGCTTCAGGAGTAGTAGCAAACTGTTGGTGAGCCCCCACAATGGGAGTGTCTGCCAGTTGGAGGGCTGGAGTGGTTGAGCTCCGAGTAGTTCTTCCTCTGGCCATTGTTAGGCTGTGATGGGAACTTCAGAGAGCAAACAGTCCCCATATATGGCATTAAAATGTTGACGGTGAAATTTTGTTCATACAGAAGACCCAAACTTCAGCCAATGGGAGGGAGTTCAGGGATCCAATGCTACTTCTGAAGTGCAAAAGAAGATAGGCCAAAAGGAAGAAGGGGTGAAGAGACGATGAGTTTAACATGATTCAACTAAATTCGGGCGGCACCAGACCCTATGTCCATGGCAGAAATTTTACTAACGTAAGAGTCGTTTATAGAGTTTTTGGCCTCTCCTCCTTCTCTTCTAACAAGGCAATCCTATTTATAGAGGAAGGAGGAGTTATATGCATTAATTACAAGCTATAGTTATGTTACATCAAGCTATAAATGGAAAAGACAATAAAAAGACTACAATTTAGCTACAATAAATTATAGGCTATAGGGTAGGCCCCTCCTTGGTTGGTTGTAGACTGAGCATGTCAGCTTTCATTGCTTGATGCTGCTTCGCCAAGCGAGGTGCTGGGCATCCCGAGTGGGAATTCCTATCTCAAGGGCGTCATGGGGACCGCTGTAGCGAGATAGTAGGCTCGAGCAGGATGTTTAGCTGCTTGGCGAGTGAGTCTTATGACCTTCTCACTGGATCGTTGGGTCGTTGCCTCGCGAGATGAGGGCTTGGTTTGTGGGATAATGTCAGGATAACTTCACTGTGCCACTTTCTGATAGGCAAAGCGAAGCTTGCTAAGCGCCTTTGGCGTGCCTGGGGCTTTGAGCTCTCGAGGCCATGTGGCAAAGATCCTATCTTGAGTGTCAAACAGGATGTTATAGCTTTCATGGCAACCTTGATGTTGGGGTCGCTTGGTTCTCACTTTCTTCACAAGCTAGACGATGGAGTCAGCTTTTTGGCTATCATCACTCCTCTTCTTACTTTGAATGAAGTTGTCTGCTACATCCTCTTGTTTGGACTTTATGCCAAAGGTCTCATCCGACCTGATTTATTTGGTAGCTCGCTTGTAGAATTCGACGAGATCCTTTAGCAGGGAATTATACAATCTTTTATATAGCTTTCCATTTTTGCGAAGTCCTGCTAAGATTATTGTCAAGATATTCTCCTTTGAGGGATTTGCTACAGAATTGGCCTCATGCTTGAACCTGATTATGTAATCCTTCAGTGACTCGTACTTACACTAAAAGATCATTACAAGGTGGTAAGGTGGTGCGAGCTACCTTTTCAAAGCCCGGTATTGGTTGATAAACTTCTTTTGGCACTCTTCCCAACTAGTAACGTTGCAAGCTGGGAGACTTCTGAACTATGCTCAAGGTATGCCTCCTAATATAGTTACGAAGATATGGCATTTGATCAGAGGATCAATTGTTTGAAAGTCCATCTGAACATTGAATACATTCAAGTGGTCATATGGGTCACTGTTCCCGTCATACAATAGGATCATAGGAACTTTAAGCTTGTGAAGAAGAGGCTGCGCTTCAATTTCTTTGAAAAATGGCAAGCTACCATTGTCACAAGCTTGATCATCATAAACTCGAGGGTACTCCTCTAGTCACTTTAACCTCTTAAATAATTCTTTTATCTCTAGATCACGGGAAAAGTAACCTAAAGTATCTCCCTGGTTGGACCTATTTGAGCTCTCAGCTCGATGTGAGCCTCCAAGTCATTAGCTATTGCAATTCTCGCTAATTTGGTGAGCTTCTGATCTCGCTTACTGATTGGTAAAGTGTGCTGAGTCAAAGCACCGATGCCTGTACCTAGCAGACTTTTCCTTTTGGGCTCTTTCACATAGCTACTGAAGTTATGTAGTGATCTTAGCCTATTTTTGTGCACCCAAAGTTTGTGCTTGCACAGCACTTTAACTGCATCTACCAACTCTCTTACCGTATTCTCAAACATTTGCTAAAGTTGGTGACCCATCTATACCTCCCCTGTTCCATGATCAGCAATAGGCCGATGGTGAGTTTCAAGGACAAATTGGTGGCAACACCTATAACAAAAGCAGTAGAGGAGTCTGTTGTAGATACGTAACCTTCTGGCTAATCAATCAAGGTGTTTGAAGTTCTAGTGGCTCTTCCTCTAGCCATTGCCGTCGAAAAGAAGATCAATCAAGATAAAGATGAGTCTCCACAAGCAGTGCCAAAATGTTGATGGTGGAATTTGGTTCAATCCAAATCCAACTAACCTGAAGAGTTCTTAAAGACTCAGACTACAATCCAGTTGAACAAGTGAAAAAAAATGAGGAAATAAAAAGGAAGAGTAGCAAGGATGCAGAGGGATTTTTAGCATGGCTCGGCTAAAACTAGGCAGCACTGGTCCTTACATCCGCGGTATTGTTTTATTGATCTGGTGAAATTTCTGCAGAGTTTCAGTATCTATTTTTCTTGCCTCTCTTACAATGATCTTCCTTTCCCTATTTATAAAGGCTAGGAGGTTACAATTATAATTACACAAGTTATATTTCTATTACATCAAATAATAAATGTATTTGACATATGAGACTTTTGCAAATCAGCTTCTACAGACTGCTTTTTGAGCATGGACCCTAGTGAACTGCTTCGTGTAGACTAGTCCCACAAGTTGGGTCTGAGAGGGTGCCTACTTCATGTTCACTCTCAATGAGCTTCTAACTGGGCAAGATGCCACATCTCATGAGTTGAGACTACTAATCTGGGGTCACTGTTGGCCTTCGATCAGTGAGATTGAGCTTCGCAAGCTCGCACAAAGTGAATTGTTGGCTATATGAGCCGGAGCTTGTTAGCGAGCTAGGGCTTTTGCTTTGTTCTGTGCTCTTTTAGTTGACAATCTGATGATCTTAGCTCTTTTTCTCATTTAGACTTATCTGCTATTAGGCTGTTGCTAGCTCATTTTGTGCAGTACCAAAAAATATCCTCAACAATATCTAATTTCAAATTCCTTATCCATTTCACTTCTTTACCTGTAGCTGATAAAGCTATAAACTTAACTTCCATTGTAGAATGTGAGATACACATTTGTTTCTTTGAGGCACAGCTTATGACTCCACCACTTATGGTGAAAATTCATCCTAAAGTAAATTTATTATCACTAAGATTTGTAATCCAACTAGTATCAGAGTAACCTTCTAGTACAATGGGATAACCATTATAATGTAACCCCAAATTTATGGTTTTCTTAAGATAACCAAAAACTCTTTTTATAGCTTTCCAA
>JANHAO010028421.1:0-10607 GCA_026873985.1 Saraca asoca
TAATACTTTTTCTTTTTCTACTCAATTAAATAATAAAAAATAATCTTCTCTCTATTTTGTTTCCTCATTTGTTTTTCTTCACAACTAAACAAAACATAAATTTTTTACTTATATTTTTGAATTTGATATTGAGCTAAGAAATCCAACCTGATAGACAACACGTGGGAAAGATATCAAATCTTAATCAGAGACCGACTGACACTACTCTGCGCCCCCCCCCCCCCACACTACTAAGTTGCAATCTGCAAGTTTCAAATATCAACAAGCGAATTTTTTAATTAAAAAAAGTTGAGTGAAAAAGTTGAGTGGGGGCTCAAGCCCCCCACTAGGCCTAATGTAGGTCCTAATGTGGGTCCGCCACTGCTTTAGACCTTTAACTTATTCTGGTTAAATTTTTTTTATACAGTTCTTTACCACTTTGCATCGATAGATGTCTATTTTGCTGAGGTGTCTCTTAAGTTGCAAACTCACCCTCCACTTGCCACCCACGCCATCATCTTTCTCTAGCCATGGAAGTCCTTCATGCTCCACCCATTTTACTCACAATTCCAAAATACCATACCCAAATATAGAAATTCCGACGAATCTAGGATTTGGATTCTTTAAATTTTTCAAAGAAATTGAGGATGTAAATTTACGAGAGATAAATATAGAAATTTTATTATATAAAGATGGTAAGTTTCAATGAAAAAAATTGTTGGATCTAAAATGAAAAGATTATGTGTTATTTCTTTTTAATTTATTTTGTCAATTTCCCTAAGAAATTTTGGGAATCCATGTCTAAAACAAAAATCCCTGAATTGCTTCTCGTTATTCCATGGGAAAAATAAAATCAATAAGAAATCAAAACATACTAATTGGAGTAAAAAATGGAGGAGTCATTGATGAGAAGGGCATGTATGATGATAGAGGCTTGTTTCTTCATCTAAATAAGGGGTAAGGGCGAAATAGAGATACAGAGGAATGAGAAAGAAGAGGAGGTGTGTGTTAATGGAGTGAAATGGTGGAATTTTAGGAGATAAGTTGAAGGATCAAATGAAAAAGGCATGGCTTTTTTAAGGTTCAATGGGAAAACTCTGAATTTGCAAAATTTAGAAGACACATCAGCCAAATATTGACACCTCAAAAGCATAGATATGCCATCTAGGAATAAATTGTTACCATTTTAACAGAGTTTGGCAGAGCTTTCACATTATCTCGTTGGTGTAAGTTGAGGGACAAAATTGAAAAAAATTTTAAATTTGAGGGACTAAAAATCTATTTTGACCTATTATTTTTATAGCATATTATGACCCTGACATTGTAATCTCCAAAATGATGTGGTAGGCGAGTCGTTGCGAAAAGCTTGGGAACAATATAGCACATTGGAAAAAATTCCCATACATGCAAATTTTAAGTAAACTCTGAGTTACCTTTTACTAAAGTTGTAATTTTTTTAATAAAAATTAATTGTTTGAAAATTATTTTTACAGCAATTTTGATTGATGGGGTTGTAACTTTCTGTACACCTATTATATACAAAATCTGTATAAATTGCAATATTTTATAAAAAAAAGTTATGAATAAAATTTTTTTTGACAAAAATTATAAATTTTTATTAAAACTTGCAAATGATAGCGTGTATGTGGAAGCAAAACTCCAGTAGGAATTATGCTTCTGAAAGAATATGAGATTTCAATTTCTGCTATAGAGAAAGAATTTGGCACTTGATAACCCTCCCTTAGGGATACTATTTCTGCTATGAAGCCCAACCTACACCAGAACCATTCTAGGGAGGTATACTCCCTTAGCATCATCTAAACAGAGTTGTCCCCATCTAGATGGATGTCCATGCAGATCATGAATGTCTGATGAAGCATTTTGAGCAGCAATCACTAAGAAGTCAACTACTCTATTACTTTCCCTGTAAATGTGCTTCACTTACAATCTCCAATCCCTACTGAAAAAACTTCTGATATGAGCCACCAAGGAAGCATAATAGTGAGAAGAAGTACACTCTTTATTAACAAAATCAACTGCAACTCTTGAATCCACTTGCACTTTCATCAGACCAGACTTCTAGGCAAGCTCTAGGCCACTCAAAATACCCCATAATACAGCTATTTAAACAGAACCAGACCCCACATTATTAAAAAAATTCCATTAGCCAAGCAACAGATGCATCTCTAATAACACTGGTACAGGTAGATTTAGCCCCACCTTCCTAGCAAGAACCATCACCATTGACCTCAACCCAATCATCTTTAGGGAATTCCCAACCCAATAAACCCTCCTAGTAGATAGGAGAGGCAACATATTTCTGCTTATTAGCCCAGCAGACAGCCTTGGAAATTTCACATTTTCACTAACCCTCGTATAGACTTCCAGCACCAGATCTCTAGAACCAACCTCTTTGTTATGAAAAATAATATTGTTAAGAGAGAAAGAATTGTGAAATCATGTTCTACAATAAGATAGGCTCATCTATTTATATTAAAAAACACGTGCACATAATAGGATTATAATAGGCCTATGACTTATTGACCTATTTAGATTTATAATTTACCTAATCTATTTACTAATACTCTTTCTATAGCTGGAACATAGATATCAAACATGCCCAACTTGACCCATTTTATGGAAAGCACTTTGGTAAATAAACTAGCAAATTGATCCCTAGTTCTAATATGTTTAAGATTAATAACTCTTTCTTAGAGATTCTATCTAAGAAAATGACAATTAACCTTTATATGTTTTGATCACTTATGAAAGATTGGATTTGTAACAATGTGAGTGGTAACTCGATTATCACACCATAAGTACATAGTTCTAGAAGACTTAACCCCAAGTTGATTAAGAAGATGAGAAATCCATAAAAGCTCAGATGTAACATAAGTTATAGTCCAATATTTAGATTCTACACTTGGCCGAGGCACAATATTTTGTTTCTTGCTTTTCTAGGATACATAGTTTCTACCAATAAACACATAATACCCTAAAGTAGATCTTCGATCCATAGAACATTCTATCTAGTTTGCATAAAAAAACCTTCGACTTTATAATCGTCATGATTTTTGTATAAGATTCCATGCCTAGGTACCTTGTTGAGATATTTTAGGATGTGTATAATTGTGTCCCAATGAGAGGTTCTTGGAGAATTCATGAACTAACTACACTTATGAAAACAACAATGTCCGACCTGGTGATAGTAAGGTAGTTCAATTTACCCACTAATCGTTTGTATCATTTTGAGTTTTCTAGTAATTCTCTAACTTTTAATCCAAGTTTAACATTTGGGATCGTTGGGGTATCACATGGTTTGGTGCCAAGTACACTAGTTTCATTCAAAAGATCAAGAACATATTTTCTTTGTGATAAGAAAATTCCTTTCTTATTTCAAGTAATCTCAATGCCTAAAAATACTAAAGTTCTCCTAGGTCTTTAATTTGAAATTTGGTTTAAAGAAAAGCTTTCAATTTTGAAATACCTAAGTTATCACTGTTAGTAATTACAATATCATCCACATAAATAGCTAGAAGAACAAACCCGAATCTAGTTGTCTATAGAATACAGAATGATCATGATCACTTTTCTTTATCCCAAATTCCATTATCACATCACCAAGTCTTCCAAACTAGGCCTAAGGAGATTGTTTTAATCCATACAAGGACTTTTTTAATCGGCACACCTTTCCATACTCTCCTTATGCAACAAACGCAAGTGGTTGCACTATATATACCTTCTTTAGTAAATCTCCATGTAGAAAATCCATTTTTACATCAAGTTGATGGAAAGCCTAGTTTCGAGATGTAGCAAGAGAGATATATAAATGAATGGAAGTAATTTTAGAGATTGGAGAAAAAGTTTCAAAATAATCTATGCCATAGGTTTGATTATACCCCTTCACCACTAAGCACGATTTCAACTGGGTAACATAATCTAGATAGGTTTGATTATACCTCTTCACCACTAAGCACGATTTCAACTGGGTAACATAATCATCTGGATTAATTTTCATAATAAACACCCATTTGCTTCCAATAGGTTGCTTGCCATGTGACAAAGGCACTACATCCCATGTCTGATTTGCCTCAAGAGCCACTATTTCGTAGCAGCATGCCACCTATAATGAGAAAGTGCCTTTGAATTCATCTAGGAATAGTAACAGAATCCAACAAGGCACTAAAGGATTGTGAAGAGGTAGGTGAGGGTGAATATGACACAAAGGTGGAGAAGGATAAGGGTGATTATTGATACTTTTCTAGATATAATGATGAATACCTTTTCTTTAAGCATTAGGCAAATCATGATTAGATGGCACAGAAGGAGGATCTGGTGAGTAAGAACTCAGTAGGGGGGACGAAGCTAATTAGAGGTCTGTAATGGGTGCTACACTTGATGTCTCAATGGTATCAAATGGATAGGATGCAACTGGTACTTGCACTTTACAAGAATAAACCTACTTAATGGGAAGAGCAAGCCAAGTTTTAGTTGAAGAGTCTTGAGAATCTTGAGGAGTGAAATACATAATAAAATGTTTGTTAATAGGTTTAGATTCTGATATCGAGCAAAGAGACTCAAAAGATCCACAAATGAAGTAAATTTAAATAAAGTAACATCAAAAGGTACAAAATAACAACCTAATTTAGAAGAGTAACATCAATATCCTTTTTGAGTTTGAGAGTATTTAAGAAAAACACATTTTAAAAATCAAGGATCTAATTTAGAAACTTGAGGATGATGATTTGGAACAAAATATATACAACCAAAAACATGTGGAGTGAGAGAAAATAATGGTTGATAAGGAAATAAAAGGGAATAAGGTACCTGACTATCAAGAATTGAAGATGACATGTGATTAATTAAGAAATAGGCAGTGGATATTGAATCTGCCTAGAACACTTTAGGCACTTTTATTTGAAACATAAGAGCATGGGCAACCTCCATTAAGTGATAATTTTTTCTTTCAACTACTCAATTTTATTGTAGAATGATTACATAAGATGATTGATGAAATAAACTTTACTGTGACAAATATGAAAAGAAATGTGCTAAAAAAATATTCTTTAGCATTATCACTTTGCAAGTTGTGGATAGATGTTTGAAATTGATTTTAATTTTAGCATGAAAGATACAAAAAATAGCAAATAAATCTGATCAACTTTTCATTAAATAAAGTCAAGTAACTCTTGAATAACCATCAACAAAAGTAACAAAGTAACGATAACTAAATTTTGAAGTGACTCCCTAAACATTTGAATGAACTAACTTAAAAGGTGATGCAACTTGTTTATTGACTTGAGGATTATAAAATTGATGATGTTATTTAACAACTTGACATGACTCAGAATCTAAATTAGAAATAAAACTCAAACTTGGATGCAATTTTTTTTAAAGACGTTAAGTAGAGATGACCCAAATGATAATGTAACTAACGACAATTGGTTAAGGAACTTTTTCATCAAGCACGTACAATCCACCAGATTCGTATCCCTTATCAATAGTCTTCTTCATCAAAATATCCTAAAAACATAATAACCAGGAAAAAAGAAAACACTAAAATTATAGGTATGTGTTAATTGACTAATGGAAAGCAAATTAAATGGAAACTTAGAAAGACATAAAACATTGGACAAAAAAGTATTAGATGCAACATTTACTGTTCCATTTCCAACAATAGAAGTAGTAAAGCCATTTGCTAAAGTGACATAAGAGGTAGAGGAGTTTTGAAAAGAAGACAAGATACCTATATTGCTCCTCCTATGATTAGTAACCCTTGAACCAATAATCCATCTAGTATTGGAACTAGAAAGGCGCAATAGGGTTACTTCATAGTAGTAGTGGATTGGATGGGTGATGATTGTTGAGAAGCTTAGAATTAAATGTATTAAGCATACTCATCTTCAGATATGGTTATGCTTCGAGTGGGTTCATGTTCTTTTACAAGAGTACTAGTAGTAGTATATGCAAATCGAGATGGTCGTGCATTTCTCCCAGTCAATTTGGGATAATTTCTCTTGATATGATTGGGCTCTTTACAATAATATTAGATGTAGGTGTTATTAGAATCACATCCCTTTCCTTTTCCTCTTCCAGTGTTACCATAATCCCCTCGAGTACCAAATTCAATCAAAGTAGATGACTTTCTCAGAGTTGTAGAACGAGAAGGCACATTGACATTTTGGAGAATACAATGGAAAACATTTACCCATATAAATGGTTCAAAACTAGTCAAAATTTGTTGACAAGCAATGTTAAAAGCTCAGGGTTAAAGCTAGCAAAAAACATAGAGCTCCCAACTGTTCCTATTGAGTACATATCATCTCAATATTAGTGGTGATAGGAGTAAGAGCATTCCATTGTTCAAAAAGATGATTGACATTAGAATAAATTTATAATATTTTTACCTTTTCATTAGGTTGAAACAGAGACATGTATAAGTTGTATATTTGCATATTATTATTTCTTGAGTAGAGTGTTTTAAGGAATGTCCATAGTTCCTTGACTGTTTTGTAATGAATAGTATTATCTTCGACTTCACTTGCAAGGTATTACACAAGAGGCCAAATAAACATTGTTCTTCTATGATCCATTTATCTTTTGTGCCATCTATTAGTGGATATGAAGTTAGGTGATCTGATTTACCAATTCGACTAAAGAAATACTTAACAGATCTTTTCCATAAAAGATATTATTTGCCTTTTGTATCTAATTTTTCATCAATGATTTTACTAGAGGTTGGGATTAAATCTGAGAAGAGTATTTTGGCTTTCAATTTTCCTACAACCTTAGAGATTAAATCTTTACTATTGGTAGTAGAATCAAAGGCTGAAGTGTCCATAATAAATACTAGCATCATAAATAATTAATAATTGACCAGAAAATATCAAAAAATTAAGAAACCATAGATATAGTAAGCAAACCTCCAAAACAACCAGATAGAGAGTCTAGAGGATGCTAGAGAGTGTACCATTTGAAGCACATTGCTAGAGGAGCCACCAAGTGCCAAGAGATGCTTCTATGTGTAAGTCTCTCATTATGTTGGAGAATTCGCATGTGTCAATTACATGTTGGTGAGTTGTGTTTGTTGTCCCTTGATATGTCAGTTTATTATCCCAAATCTCGTTCTGGTCACTACAGCCTTATCTAATGCTCCAAATGTAATCTGTTGTCCACCAAATATGTGTTGTTTTTGACATAAATGCTATCAAATAGAGATACTAAGATCTAGGTTTTTCACCAAATATGCAATTCTAAGTTGCCACCATAGTTATTGTGACCTAGTCATGCATAAATGAAAGAAAAAAGAAAGAAAGTTAAGATAAGAGAAGGAGGGAAGCTAGGTAAGTTAATTATGGAAGAGGTTTCTAGGTTCTAGAATTTAAAAGGCTTTAGATACTATGTTAAGAGAGAAAGAATTGTAAAATCATGCTTTACAATGAGACATGCATATCTATTTATACTAAAAAATATATGCACAAAGTAGGGTTACAATAGGCCCATGACTCATTAAACTATTTAGGCCTATAACTTACTTAACTTATTTACTAACAAATATTATTCCTTTGTACCCATATAGCTTGACATGTTACACCAAGACCACACTCTAATTCATCCCATCTTGTTTACCCCATTTTTTTTTCCTGAGATTACCACTCATCCACTAATCCAAGGCTAAAGAAAATAATTGCTTCCAGTACTTGAGCTACACCAATCTAAACCAAATTAAATGCAATTTTTCATAGTCTCTAACATAATACAGACCAGTTTCTTTCAAATCACACTTAGGACAAGCACTATCAAAGGTCTAATTTATCTCCACCCTAGTAGCATTGGTCATCAAATTGTCTCTACAAGGGAGCCACAAAAAAAGTTTTCCCCTTTTGAGGGCCATTCCATTTCCATACGAGCTTCCATAGACTAAAAGGCTGATGATTCTTAAATGGTAGAATGACAATGTATGTAGATTTAACAAAAAAAAACTGCCATCATTATATTTAGATCAAGCAATTGTATCACAATCCAAATTCTTAGAAGGAGGAAAAATATTAGCAATTTCAAAATAGACATCAACTGGAAGAAACTACTGAAAAAGATCCTAGTTTTGATCCCCATTATTGTCAATACAATCATGAAGAGTAGCATTAATCAGTCTATCTAGAACTTCCTTTTTTGTCGAACTCAGAAGAGAATCACAACCTTGCAATTGATGATCTTTCTAAAATTTTATGCTTAAACTATTTACAAGAGGCATTTTACCTTGGTTGCAAGATCCTTCCAAATACCACAAACACCTTTCCAAACATTTGAAACATTTCTTCCCTACTAACCTCATGAATTAAATCATTGCCACATTTATATTTGGACCTCAACACCCTAACCCAAAGTTGCTTCCTATAATTCATCAAGTTAACTTCATAAAAAAAGTTAAGTTCTACACTCTCATCCTCCTTAAGCCTAGACCTTCACCTCCTTAGAAAGGCAGAATTGATTCTAATTGACCAAATGAGGTTTATTTTCATTTTGGCTTAAACTACATAAGAAATTCCTTGTTATTCTTTCAATGTCCTCACAAACCCTAGTGGAAGCAAGAAGGTCAACATAGAGTATGCAAGAATAGCATACACAATTGCTTGAGATAAAGTCAACCTCCTAGCTAATAACAAGGTGGAAGCTTTCTAGATAGATAATATGAAAAGTTCTAGTATGATTCACATTACCAAATGTTTTTATGATGAAGCAGGACACCCAAATGTTTTTCCAAATTAGTGGTGAGAAGGATTCCAAGAGTCTAGCTAATATGAAAAGTTCTAGTATGATTCACACTACCAAAAAAGCATATGTGAGACTTTTCTTTATTCACTTTCTAGCTAGAGGCTTGGCAAAACTTATCCACACATTCATTAATAACATCCACCTGCTCTAAGGACATATCACTAAATAGGATTAAGTCGTTATCAAAGAATAAGTGAGAAACAGAAGGCCTTTTTTTTTTTTAGAAATTAGAATAGGTTTCCATCTTCAAACTTCCACATTAGAAATAAGATGAGAAAGCTTTTGCATACACAAAAAAAAAAAAAAGAAAGATAGGGAAAGAGGGTCCCCCTGTCTAATCCCTTTAGAAGAGAGAAAAGAACTAGACTTGGACGTATTCCCAACTAGCTGCATATAACTAGTAATAACACAAGCCATGATCAAATTTACAAAACAATTAGGCAAATCAATATCTCTCAAGGTCCCTTCCAGAAATTCCAATCAACTCTATCATAGGCTTGCTTTGGATCTACCTTGATAGCCATTATCCCTTTGTTGCCTTTTTAAACCTCATAGAATGCACCACCTTTTGAGCTACAATAATATTATTAGAGTTATGCCTGCCAGGAATAAAGCTACACTGGTTTGACGAGACTAAGAAATCCATCTGAAACTTCAATATGTTTGCTAGGATTTAAGTAACAACCTTATAAACAACATTACAAAGACTTATTGGTCTATACTGTTTAAGGCTAATAGGTTTATCCCTTTAAGGAATTTGAACCAAGAGAATTTGGTTAATATCTCTTTCCTTTTTGGGTCTTGCCAAATTCTTCTAATTAGATCATAGATAGAACACCAACAATCTTCCATTGGTTCTATAAAAGATTGCATGCATCCCATCAAGGCTTGGGACCTTCAAAGGTAGCATATTAGAAATAGCTCCTCTATTCTCATCCATAGTATCAACAACATTTGAATTCTTTGAAGCATCTTCTTGAAAAATTGGAAAATACCCCTTCCTCAGACTATTTCTCATGCAGTTATAGTCTTTACAAAATAAATTATTATAAAACTTCATAGCCAAGCACTTGAAATACTCATTATCCATCTCTTAATGTCCTTCATCATCCTGTAAAGCCTTAATCTTATTCTTCTTTCTCTTGGTAATCATAGTCACTTGAAAGAACTTGGTGTTCTTATCCTCATAATTCAACTAGTTGCATCTTAACTTTTGATGCCGAAGAGTTCTTTTTCAAATAAAACTTTCTCATACTCCTTCCATGGCTCCCTTTGAAGTTTTTGAAGAAAAAAGTTTAGACCCTTAGCCAACTTTTGATCAATTTCTTGAAGTCTTGCTATGAGCCTTCTCTTCTTTTTACTAATAGCCCAATATTTTATTCTATTCTTTAGCCTCTTCAACAAAGTCTTTAGCAGATTTAAATCGGTTAATATTCTCCTCCAATAGACTTTAACCAGCTTTGGGAAAGAATCTTTAAATAACCAACTAGTTAGAAATTTAAAAGACTTCTTACCCTTTCTATTCCCTTTACGTTCCTTTATTTTTAACAAGATAGGCCTATGGTTAAATTTAAAGGGGGATAAATAGAAGACAAAGGCCTTAAAATATCTCATCCTTCATTGGGAATTACCAAATCCTTATCAATCTTTTACCTTAAAGCACCTCTCTCCTAAGTGAATTTAGGGCCTTTGAATCCCCGTATCAAACAAGTAGCATTTATTCAAACAATATGAGAACCTATTCATAGTTGACTAGTTAGGATGGCTATCCATAGACTTTTATGAGTAAATCCTCCTTGACAGAAAATTGTGTTACAGATGAACAAGCATAAATCAGGGGGAAAACGATGTAA
>JANHAO010028422.1:0-10619 GCA_026873985.1 Saraca asoca
CATAAGTTTGATTCTCTTCATCTGTCTATAATTTCTCAAATTTAATCTATATAAATAATATGTTACAATATGCAATCTTTGTAGACCATGAATGTCGATAATCGTGTAGAGGTGTCAGATAATTTAAAGTTTCTGGCTCGAGGACCTCTTTGACAAGCCAAGAAGTTTAATGCTTACAACATTAATGGCTTCCAGTTTTGCACAGTTGAGCGGGAAGAAGGGTTGAAAATTCAAAACAGTGGAATTTTTACAATTGTTGTGTTAGGATAGGAAATTGGTTGACATCACTGAGTTAAACTACCATGGCCAATTCACTGTTATCTTATTCAAATGTAAATGGGTCAATACTAATAGGGGTACATGAATAGATCCATTCCAACTTATTTCTATTAACTTCTCTCATTTGATCCATACTGGTGAACGTGAAGAGCATGATCCATACATATTAGCTTCACAAGCACAGATGGTATATTATATAAATGATGAAGTGAATCAAGATTAGAGTGTTGTTATCCACTTAAAACCCAGAGATTTGTATGACATGGGTGAGGAAATGGAAGAAACAACTTGTGAGACTAAGCCACTTGTAACACAAGACTTTCAGATGTTCTTCCTTGATGGTGTTGAAACCATAACCCTTGTGAGAGAGGCTACAAATGATGAGGCCATGGTTATGCCAGATGCTAGGGACAATATGAATAATGAAAATCAAAATACCTAGAATTATAGATGCGTAATGATAGCTACTGCATTTGTTTATTCTATTCATTTATTTCAATATTAAATGTTGATCATTAGTTATATGTAATTTTTATTTTACTACTTGTCAAAATTATATGTCTACTTGTCTTTTTAAAGTATCTAACTTCTGTTGTTAATTTTTTTGCAACTATACCATAGAAAAAGAGGAGTAGAAACCCAAGAAAATTATGCCCTACATCGCATGATCCCCTACAATCTTCATCACATGCTCATTCCACTCCTCTACAACTCCACATTACTGAGCCTCCTCCACCAACCTAGCTTGGGGCATCAATGAGTTCTTCATCATCCTACCATATGACATTAGACCCTTCACCATCTTAGCAAAATGATGAAGGAGGCCAACAACCATTGGAAAATCGTCCACCACCCAAAGGCCATTGGAGAGTCACAGTTATAGGTAAGTGTATCGTTGATTTTATAGTATTTGTTGTATCTAATTATACTAATTAAATATTCATTTGCAAAATAGATTCTAATAGATGTCGAAAGATGGTGGACATGAAGATAGCTGATGTGTGAGAATTACAAAACCAGAAGATAGTCATTCCCTTTGATGACTATGGTGTGCCAATGAATGATGCTGCCGGCATACATGAGCAGATTTTGGGACAGTCAGCTTCTAAGCCTATTAACCTCCTAATCACTTATGCTGAATGGAGGAATGTGCCCAAGGCTGGGAAGGATAAAGTATTCCATAAAGAAATTAAGGTAGTTAAAAAATTATGCATTTTATATGTATTTGTTTTCATGCTCGGTATATAAACTAACAAAAGTTGTTTTGTTTATTCTTTGAAGTCGAAGTTTCACTTTGACATGCTAGATATTATTACAAGGAGTTAGACAATTTAGAACCTAAGTAGAAAGTGGAAGGATTTCAAGGGTAGGATCTGGCATGAGTTCAATAATTCCTTTTTGACTTTAGAGGAAATGTATGAAAAGGTCCCAGAAGGGGTTCCTCGAGATCAATGGAAGACGTTTGTTAACAAGAACAATGAGAAAAAGTATAAGGTAATTTCTACTATAAGTATGCTATTTAATCAAAATGCATATGCAAATGTCAATAATAATGATTCCTTCACGTTTGTAGGAAATGTGTAGAAAAAATGCATCAAATTGGCAGAAGCAACTGGTCCCACACACAGCTGGCTCCAAAAGCTTTGTTAGGAAAAGGGCTAAATTAGTTTTGTTTCGCACTTTCCTATTTAACTACTGTTATATTATCTAAGTTGAGATATACTAACTAAATTAATATATATTCTTATGTAGGTTGAAGAGCTAGGTCATCCGATGGGAAGAACAGATCTATGATTTCATGTTCTTAAGAAACTGGATGGCACATATATCAATGAAGCAGCCAAAGACAAAGGGGTTAGTTTTTGCTTCATGTTTCATGTTATAAGATTACACATTCACAAATGTGTACATAAAGAGGATATTCTACTTTTGCAAGAGCAAATTGAGGAGATCTTGTCCCAAGACCCTTTATTACAATCTCAAGCCATGTCACAGGATGATGTCGTGGCAAAGGTATTTGGAAAAGAGCATTCTAGATGAGTTCAAGGTTTAGGCTTTAGACCATCCCTTTCAAATGTATTTGGCAAAGCTTTTCAACAGTTTAGTGGCATAACATTCGATAGTACTAGTCCAAATGAGGATATGCAGGCAAAAGTTCGAAGTTTGGAGGCAGAGTTGACTTCTGAACATGAAAGTCGATTGGCTATGGAGGCAGACTTGACTTCTGAACATGAAAAATGATTGACTATGAAGGGAGTGTTGGCATCAGTGTTTGAAAAAATGCTTGGGACAGTATTAGAAGAAATTTCCAATTTGATAGCTCACTCTCCACCAATAAATTTCTATTATTTTCTCTATTTGTTGATGATGTATTGGCTATGTTTGTTGATTGTTATTGATGGATTAGCTATGTTTGTTGCTGCATATAAGTAATAAGTTAGAGTTAGCTTCTATGAATTGGATTTTCTGCATTGATTCTGCTATATCTTACTATATTCGTTGCTATATTTTCTGCTATATTCAACTATATTTACTGTTGTATAATGCTGTATTTGTTGTTGTATTTTGCTGTATTTGTTGCTGTATTTTCTGCTATATTGGTGTGATCAAATCATAGATATAAGTGAATGTGGCTAAAAACAATAATGTTAGTTTCACTTGCACTCTCTCATAATAAACAATAATGTTAGTTTCACTTTCACCTTCACTCTCTGAAAACAATAATGTAGTTGTATTTTCTAATGTATTGGTGTGATCAAATCATGGGTTATACATGAATGATTTTCAAGGTTAGTATAATAACTTATTCTAATTTTATTTTACAGCCACCAGATGCAGTAAGCGGATATGTCGCAGGTGCAAGACCCTTTTCTTATGATAGTCGTGACACATAGTCTTGATTTACTTGTTTTAGACCCTTCGATTGTTAAATTATGTATAAGGTTGTTGAATTTTAAAATTTGACAAATAAATGTTTGAATATTTATTATTAATACAAAATTCATATTCAATTTCATTTCTTTAAAATGCATGTATTTATTGTAAATTATTTTTGTAGTATGATAATAAATAAAGGAAAAATTAGGACAAAGAAACAAAAAAAATTTTGAAACACCGCATTTAGCCGTGGTTTTTTTAGAAATTTTTTTTCAGAAAATCGTCGTTATAACCAAAAAAATCTTCGCAAAATAATTTTTTTTGAAAAAAATTTAAAAAATTGCTACTAAATGCATCAAAAACTGCTGCAAAAAAATAATTTTTTTTAAATCTTCTGCAAAACTGCTACTAAATTCATAGAAAATTGCAGCAAAAAGTAAATTTTTTTTCTATTTTCTGAAAAATTACTGCTAAATTAAAAAAAAATGCTGCTATGTACAACAATTCTAGCAATTACAAAAACTAGCGTTAAATGCAAATAAAATCATCATTATGTGCAATATTTTTTATAGTTACAAAAATCACAGCTAAGTACAGAAATAACTGCCGCTAATACTTCTCGACTCATAAATCTACGGTGGTTCTGAAAACCACCGTGAAACCACTGCTAAATACAAAAAGACACTATCACTAAATGCATATTTTTTTGTGGTAGGAGTTCAATATTTTCAATTAGCTAATTTATATTTAATATGAAAAAAGACATAATTACCCATGATTAATTCAAATTTTGACACTTCTATCCTAAATATCATTTATTTCTCAAAAGGAAATCTAATAAGTATAATAAATTATAATTATTTATTTTTAAAGGAAAATCTAATAAATTGTAATTATTTACTTTTAAAAGAAAATCTAATAAATATAATAAACTATAATTATTTATTTTTATAAGAAAATATAATAAATATAATAAATTACAATAATCTATTTTTTAAAATAAAAATTTAATTTGATAAATAATATATTAAAATTAAAAATATTATTAAAGTTAAAAAATATTCAAATAAATAATAAAATATGCCTATATCCTTGCATATTATTTTACATATATATAACTAATAGTAAACAATGGATTTTATCAAATATATTTTATAAGTAGTTAATATTATCAACTGGTTAAGTCAATTAATACAATTAGCTATTAGCTAATTGTTAATGTAATCAACTAATAGCTAATGTAATTTATTGATTGTCAATCGAGGACAAACTTAGAAGAACATTTATATAGATTTTGAAATTAGAGGAAAAGACTTTGAAGAACGTTTATATAGATTTTGAAATTAGAGGAAAAGTTTATGTATTTTCATGTAATGTCTGGGTTGTTATAGTATTTTTTTTCTATTTCATATATTATTACAATTTTAAATTTTTTATGTATAATTTTTATCTCTCTCAAAATTTTATTTTGATTATATTATTGAAAATATTTATATAAAATGTTTATAATAGAATTTTATTTTATCTCCTACAAATTAAAATTTGGTTCTCTAATACTCCAATTCTAGATATATATATATATAATATTTGTGCATAAAATCAAGTTATGCAACATACACAAATTATAATATGGTAAAAAAATTAAAGAAATATATCAAAATTACCTAATCTGTCGAATTATAAATTTTATATAAAATATTTACTAGCAACCGATTTCAAAATAAAAACACATAGACAATATTACATGGGCCAACGTTTTTGGCAACCTCAAAACTGGTAGGTACTGTGGTGGAAGTTTTGGCAGGAAAGCGGTTTGAGATCCACGTTTCATGGCGGGAAATGTAATTCTACGAAGAGATAGATATCTTAAAAGATTAAATATTATTTTTTAAATCTTAAAATAAATAATAAAATAAAAATAAAAATAAAAAATTTTAAAAAATAATCCAATAATAAGATTACTCATTGTAATGTACTGAAAACTCAAGCATCCCCTGCAATTAGAAGAAAAAAAAAAAGGATAACATTTCATGGGGAAATACTTAAAAAACGATATTGTGTGGGGAAAAATTTTTTGGTCCAGCATTATTACACTGGTTGAAAAGCCCAACTTGAAAGTGACATTTTTGGCAAAATAAAATTACATATATCATTCAAAATATACAAAAAGGCTTCACCTACGTCAGCAGTGAGCTAAATTGATGTAATATATAAAGCCATTCAATTACTACTTTGCCCAACCAAACTACATTCTAGTACTATACATATCTTTCTCTTAGACCAGTCTCAAACACTCACAATGTCAGCCGAAAAGCAAGTGCACGTCCTAATTGTATCAGCGGCCTTTCAAGGCCACTTGAACCCTTCCCTCAAGTTCGCCAAACGCCTTGCCTCAAAGGGCCTTCATGCTACTCTCGCCACCACGGAAGATGCTCGCCACCGCCTTCTCAAAGCCAACGCCTCCGCCGTTAGCCCTAACGCAGAAACTAGCCTTAACATCCGACTAGAGTTCTTCTCCGATGGCCTTAGCCTCGATTTTGATCGTAACAAAAACGCCGCATCATTTATGAGTTCTCTCGAAACCAATGGTTCTAGAAATCTCTCGAATCTCATCACCGAACTAAGTAAAAACCGAAGATTTTCTTGCATAATTGTTACCCCCTTTTTGCCATGGGCAGTAGAAGTTGCTTCCACTCATGGCATCCCTTGTGCCATGCTTTGGTTCCAAGCTTGTGCTTTATATTCCATTTACTATCGCTTTACCAAGAATATAAACCCTTTTCCTGATTTTGAAAACCCAGATGAGATTGTTAAATTGCCTGGATTTCCATTACTTAAGGTTGGAGATCTTCCTACTTTTTTACTTCCTTCATGTCCCCAGTACCACAAGAAATTGGTTTGGGACGTCTCTAAAAATTTGAATAAGGTGGAATGGGTTTTGGGAGCTTCGGTTTATGAGATTGAGCAAGAGATAGTGAATTCAATGGCCGAATTGATCCCAATTCACCCTATTGGACCGCTTGTTTCGCCATTTCTATTAGGAGAAAATGACAGTAATTCTCTCAGTGCGGATTTGTGGAATCCTGAAGATTCTTGCCTTGAGTGGCTTGATAATAAGCCAAATTCCTCAGTGATTTACGTGGCATTTGGTAGCTTAATGGTGTTATCACAGAAGCAGATGGATAATATAGCAATGGCTTTGAAAAACAGCAAAAGATCATTCCTCTGGGTTATTAGGCCACTTGAGGAAGGTTCTGAGCCAAAAGGAGCTAAATTGCCAAATGGGTTTCTGGAAGAAACAAAAGGAAGGGGTTTGGTGGTGAATTGGTGCCCTCAAGAGAAGGTATTGATGCACCCTGCAGTGGCTTGCTTTGTGAGCCACTGTGGGTGGAGCTCGACGCTGGAAGCAGTGGCGGCTGGCGTGCCTGTTATTGGCTATCCAAATTGGTCAGATCAGCCCACAAATGCTAAGCTTGTTGAGGATGTTTTTATGAATGGTTTGAGACTGAGATTTAAGGAAGATGGAATAGTCATCGCAGAAGAGGTGGAAAGATGCATCATGGAAGTCATGGAGGGCCCAAAGGCCAGTGAGATAAGGAAGAAAGCTATGGAGTTGAAAGCAGCGGCACGGAGAGCATTGGCTGCTGGTGGTTCCTCCGATAGAAATATCAAACGATTTGTGGAAGGCATTGTTAAGAGATCCAGTTAGTGTTAAGCATTTAGTTCTGTGGCCGTAAGCATAATATTTCATATTTTTATGACTAGGTCATAGGTTTTAGTATGATCGAATAATTGTCTTCTTTCGTGTAAAGGAGGAATTCTTAATATTATAATAGGCTCGCATGGATGTGTAATGTATTCTTCCGATTTTACTCTCTTTTTTTTTTTTCATTTTTTTCATATCATAAAAAATCTGTTGTTTTTGTAAATAAAAGAAAAATCTTCCTTGATATAAAAAAGAATGTGAAAATAAAGGAGATTCATATAAGTGCATTTCCTAAACGAAAATAAAGCCCGTGTTACTTATGTCGGCTCTTTGTCTCTTTGACTCAGTATGATATATTTTTTTTATTTATCTATTTTTGACAAAATTGTAAGTTTAGGTATATTGATTTATAGCTAGGGTCTACGAGATTCAATGATTTAATTATCATATCCAAAATTTGTCTTGTTTCTTTTGAACCATTCATCTGGTATAAATTGTGGCTTTGACAATTTAAGCATCATGACCGGCTATATTTGAAAGGAAAATGGTAATTATATTTGATTTTATGTACTTAACCTAAGTGCACTAATATGTATTTTAATAAAATTTGAATAAGTGAACCGTATATAGGGAGTCGATTTCTATGAAATATATAAAAATTCAGCCAGTCACTGTGTATAAAAAGACAAAAAAAAATAATTGTAATGTTACCCGTATTAAAAAAGTGAATGAGATTATCTATCATTTTGTTAAGGGGAACCGTGGATTGTTTTCATTTTGGTTTGAAAATTCAAGTAAAAAGAAGTAACAAAGAGATAAATAAAGAGGAGAAAACACCCAAATAACAAAGTGGACAACAATCAGCAAAATATTTTTATACTCCTATTTTAATATATATTTTCTCATCCTCTTAATGAAGAAAATCAATTATTAAATTTATTATTTATACATCAATTTTATAATATTTATATGTATTAAAAATTATATGTTACAAAAGTAAAATATCCTTGAGTTGAGGGTAAATCAAACATGGGGGCCCAATCGTTTAAAGGTTGAAAGAAGCAAGAAGTTGACCTTCGTTCAAAACAAATGGATAAGAAATATTTGTATATTCGTTTATTATAATAAATATTTATATGCTTCATCTATAATATCTATTCTCACTCCTATTCAATAAAAATATTAAAATATGTCAAATTTTATATATATTTTAAGTCATGTGTACATGAGTTCTATCTTTTAAAAATATAGATTTAACCCCCTACACTTTAAGTCATGTATTTTTTTATTTGCATCGATTTATTTTTCACCAAAAAAAATTTAAGAGATTTGAAACATTTTAACTTACAAATAATATAATCATAAAAAATTAGACATATATAAATATTATATATTATTATTTAAATTTACATATTTATAATAACAATATAATTTTTATAAATATAAAATTTGAAAGATTTTAAATTATTTTAGCTTTATAAAAACGTATTGGTTTTATATGAAAAGAATTAATTTAGTTAGAAACATTGTGCGAAAAATGTCATGTATGTGTTCAACTTTTTTTTATGATATATATATTCTTTGTACATTAAAGTGTACTAAATCTCTTCAGGTTATGGATGAAAAATAAATGAATGTAGATAAAGTACATATGACTTAAAAATATAAATGGATTCGATGCACTCTTTGAAAGGTTAGGTAATTGAATCCATATCATTTAAACTATAAGGGGTTTGGTGTATTTTATTTTATTTTTTTAAACTGTAATTGCCAGTTTTGTTGTTCATATATAATTTTGTGGGATTTGAGAATTATACTTTTCAATTTTCAAGACATTAAAAATTGTAATTTATTTATTTTTATTTAATGGGAGTAAAGACATATGTTACGTTGAAGTATATAAATATTTCTCCATATAATATATATCCTTACTTCTATCCAAACTTATCCAATAGGAATAAGTTAATTGTCAATTTTACTATTATATATATATGTCAACTTTGTGATACTCATTTCCATTTATTTTACATGTAATTTTTTTAGAAAAAAATGTTAGATTGATCCTTACAAAATAAAATTATTACATTGGCTTCCTATGCAATCCTTCACCCTCTGTCCCTAATTACGAGGATATTTAGTAAACAACTTTTTCTTCGGCTTTTAATTAATTTGAGGGGTTTTAACGGATTCACTAAATAATTATTTAAGTCAGTGATTAGTCATCAAAAAACTAATTTAAAAAAAATTAGGGAATCAGGATTTTCAATTAACTAATTTATATTTAATGTGTAAAAAGATATCATTACTTATGATCAATTTAATTTTTTTAATATTAAAAGTTATAAACTTATTTTTTATCTAAAATTATATATTTTTCAAAAAAATAATTAATTATAATTAATTGCTTTTAAAAAGAAAATTTAAGAAATAATATATTATAATTATTTATTTCTCAAAAGAAAATCTAATATATAATAAATTATAATTATTTATGTTATGGGTAAAATTTAGCATCGTGAGATAGGTCGTCAAAGGTTCAGTAGGAAGCTAAGTCCCATCAGAAATCCAGCTTGCTGAGGTTGAGGATACGAGGTCTTGGCTCATATAACTCAACAATTGGCCCTACACAAGCTCGCCCCGTTATGTGTGACCTCGTCCTTGCTGGCTGAAGGTCGACAGTGACCCCGAGCCATAAGCAGCTCGTGAGATAAGGCACATTCCTTAATCAAGAAGCTTAGTGAAATGAAGTGTCAAACTGGCTTATCTCAGTTTTCTGGCCTAGCAAATAAAGAGAGCCCACTCACAGAAAGTAGCCTGCAAAAGTCAATTTGCAGGAACTTAAGTTGTTTTGTACATTAAATATTTGATTAATTATTTACAACAAGTAAAATTATATTTATAATTTCTTAGCCTCTATAAATAGGAAGAGGATGATCCCTGTAAACTAAGCTAAAACAGCCATACTAAAATTCTATAGAAGTTTCCTTAGATCAATACATTACCGTGGACGTAGAAATCGATTCTACCTAGTTTTGACCAAATCACATTAAAAAATATTATATGTGTTAGATCGGGCTCAGCCTAGAAGGGAAAATTTCAAAAAATTTTCTTCAGAAGAACACCCAGTGGACGAACCCCATCTCCCAGAATCCCTTGTGTAGAGGCTTCAATACACTAAATAAATACAAGGGAAGCTAAACTAACTTTTAATCCAGTTCCTTGCACAGCGGAAGTCTTTGATTTCTCCGGTCACCTTAGGAGTCCAAGCGTCCTCCCTCCACCGGTATCCATGCCGGAGAAGACCTTTGACCTTCTCGGCTTCTCCTTGTGCTAGCAAGGCTTCTGGAAGCTGAAGGGACCACCGAGAAGCCGAAGAGTCGTCGGACTGCTCGCCGGCGCCGCTACTCCCTCTGCACGATTCGGACTAGCCGAATGCCATGGAGGAAACTTCCTCCCTTCAACCGAACTCTTCGGTGAAATCAAAGGAAAACGAAGGAGAACGTCGTCGGAACCCATTTCCGGCCGGATCCGTGCCGTGCGCCACCACCACAGCCGCGCGGAGCTCCTCCCTCGACGGCGTCTCTCTCGGTCCTCGTCTTCTCTCTCACGCGAATGAAGAAGTCGAAACGATTTTCGGGCTTAAGAGGAAGACGAAGAGGCTCCCCGTGCAATGGCGTCGTTTTGCCTTCCTTAAGGCCAAAACGACGTCGTTTCAATTAAGAAGAAAATCAGTTTTTCGATTTTCATTTTAGTCCCT
>JANHAO010028423.1:0-10607 GCA_026873985.1 Saraca asoca
ATAAGTAATAAAAGGTCTATTTATTGCTACGCAGCTTAATTTAAATAGTTTAGTCCATTTAAATTCCTTTCCAAAATGATTTATATTGCTTAATAAAGGAAAATTACAGTATTCGCCTCCTTTATCTCACACTCTGAATCCCACCTACTTATATTTCTTAATTAAAAAGAAGTGGCTTACAGGGGACTGAAAGTGGCATTTTCTACTTAAGTAACGACAATTTAATGAATTTATGTCATTTTCACTTGCTTTTTAATTTAGGATAAAATATAAATAACTCATTAAAAATAAAGTTTAGTGGTACATAATCCCTCTAAAGTTTCAAATTCTATAAATGACCTTTCTAAAGAACTCAAAAAAGTAAAATTGTTAAAATTTCAGTTAAAAGAATAGAAAAATGCATGTAAGTCATCTACTATAAAGTTTCAAATTTTATAAATGACCTTTCTAAAGATTTCAAAAAATTAAAATTGTTAAAATTTCAGTTAAAAAAGTAGAAAAATGCATGTAAGCCTTTCATAATTTTTCTAATTGCTGTTTAAGTGAATTTCAATTAGTTTGTGGATAAATTTTCTTTTAAACTAAACTATTACTGTTAGGGTTGAGCTTTTAATGCATTTAAAATGTAGTATTTTGAATAAATTTTTATTAACATTTGATTTGGCTGCATTTTGGGGTGAGGTATGTGGTTTTTTTCTTTTATTATGTACTTTAAATTTACTGTACTAAAAAAATAATTAGAAAGAATTGCATATGATTTTTCTATCTTTTTCTATTTTTTTAAATTGAAATTTTAACATTCACAGTTTTTTAATACTTAAAAAATTATTTATAGAATTTGAAACTTTAGAAAGCAATTTAAATCTTAGTTTGGAATTATTTATATTTTACTCTTTTTTTAAAATATCTCATTCAATTGCTCACATATATGCCATAATTTCATTTAAATTGTCTTTACTTGCTCAAATTCTACTAACTAGGTCATAATTCAACCATGGTTGCATAAAAAATTAAATACATGCAACTTGCACTGTTTGCTTTTGTCCATGTATGGTCAACGTTATGGTTCCAATGATCAAGGCCTTGATCTTGTTAATTAGTGTTTCTTTGACTGGGACTGAATATAATGGATATAATTGTTGGGAATTCATCATTCGAGTATAAGTCGACTCATAAATATTTTGAATGGATAATAAATATAAGGGTCGTAACGTTTTGCATTAGTTAGGTTAAATTGTATTTTTTACCCCTAATTTGTGCTCAAATTTTAATAATATTTATTAACTTTTATTTGCATAAATTTATATTCTTTAATTTTTAAAATAAACGTAATATAAGATATTTTAAAAAATCAACCATTTTTCAAATGAAAAAATCACACTTGACCTAACAGGATACTGACTGTATTTTGGAAGGCTACTGAGTGAATTAAAAAGCAAGCTTTTTATTTTCCAAATTCCAAATTAGTCTTCTTCTTTGTTAAAGTACCATGCAAATTTTTTCTCTTCACTATAACAAAATCTACTATTATTGATGATCATGACCATTGAGAAGTGTCAAAATAAATTGTGTCATAAAATCTTTTATTGATAGCTAATAATTGTTAATAATAATCCTAAATAACTATTAACAGTTATGACTATGAAATATATATTTATAAATATTAGCTTATCTAACACTTTTTTATGACTAATAGTGATTGTCAAAAATAGTCTAGTAGTAGTTTTAATTAATTTCGACCATCATTAATGAGTCAATTTTCCTAATACTAGGCTATATTTTATAATCACTATTGTTAGTCTTACTATCATGCTTTCTTCAGTTTTGATATTAAAAAATAATTTTGATTAATGTCATAATCTGATTATATGTTTTAATGTTTGTTGATTTTGCAGGTTTAAAGTTGATCAAGTGATATTCAAGAGATCCACATTAGATATAATATTTTTATTGATTTTATTTGGATCTTTTGTAAATGTGTTCTATAATCCATTTTAATCCAACTAATCAAGCTTCTTAAACTAGTTAAATTGAGGTAGAAATAAATCAATTGAAATGAGCTAAAAATCTGAAGTTTTCTAACTAAGTTTTTAATTACACTTTGACAAGTGAAATTTTTATAAAAACTATTTTTTACTTTGTGAATCTATTCAGTAATTGATTCATAGTTGAAAAGTTAGTTATTTTTCAAATGTCGGTTGCCACACTATAAATAGAAGTCAACCTCATTTCAAATATAATCTTTTATAAATGAAGAAGTGTGAAAAACTGAGAGAAAATAAAGCTTAAATAGATTTACATCTATCTCATCTTATTTCATCAAACAAAGCAAATCTTGGATCGAATTGGTGAAAAACACAGCATCGATAATTGAGATTTTCATCTCAATTTCAAGTATTGTATTTCTTTCTTAATCTTGTTTTAGTTTTTAGATTTCTAGGTTGATAAAAATCTGAGATACAAAGGAAGAGGTTGATATTCCCTTTGCATCTTCTTTAATTGTAAGGTTGATCATAATTAGTTAAAGGTATAATGTGTTTTGTATCTAAATTGGTTAGCAAGAGTCTAGTTAAGTCTTGTGTGTAAACTAGTTTGCAAGAGCTAAGTTAAATCTTGTAGTTAGGAAATAATAGATGGACCATCCACTTATGGATTTGGTCTAGTGGATGTACACTTTCATTGCAGTTTCAATTGAAGTGGAAGCAATTTAAAAATTTTGCTGTTCTTATATTTCTACATTTAATTTTCTATTGCACATATATTTTGTTTTAACTTATTAACTATTTTTTTACAATTCTACATTATATCTAAATTAGTTACTACAATTAAATTTTTGTTATCCAATATATATATTCTGATAAATTTTTTAAAATACCAAAGAAGTTTTAAAGTCTTCCATTGTAAACTAGAATCTAAATCAAAAGATCATTTGTAATAAGGGACTAACAATTGGTATTAAAGCTTTGACTCTTAATACTATTTTAATTTCAAGAGGATCATAAATTCTAGTTTTACTCTTTTGCTTGAATGTCAACCTTGAATAAACCCCCTAGTTTTAATGGACATCATTATACTTATTGGAAGCAAAAAATTAGAGATTTTATTACTACCACTAATGTAGACATCTGAGAGATTGTTGATGATGGATATGATCCACCAAAAACTTTAATTAATGGGATTGCATAACCTAAAACCCAAATCTCTTTGGACTAAAGAGGAAAGGAAAAGACATCTCCTAACCTCCAAAGTCAAATGAATCATTTCTAATTCTCTTTCTCCAAATGACTATGAAAGAATATCTAATTGTGCCACAACAAAAGAAATATAGAACATATTAGAAGTAGCTCACATTAGCACAACACAAGTTAAAGTCTCTAAGGTTTATGTATTGGTTTCTCAATATGAGATGTTTAAAATGGAAGAAAGAGAATCCATTAAGGACCTTATTCCAAGATTTATTGCTATTACTAACCTTCTTATGCTTCTTAGAATTTTTGACAATGCAAATCTAGTGCACAAAATATTAAGGCCATTAACAGAGGAATGACAACCTAAAGTGATAGCCATCAAAGAATCACTTAAAATGGGAATGCCTACCATTCAAGAGCTTTATAGAAACTTGGAAGAGCATGAGCTTAAGCTGAAATCATACAAAAAGAATACTGATGATAAAAAGAGGAGAATCTTGGCACTAAAAGTTGCAAATATATTTGATGATGCAGAAGATGAGTTAGATAGTGATGAAGATGTAGAAGAAAAAGATCAATTGGCCCTATTAAGTAAAAAACTGCAGAAATTGCTTAAAGAAAAGAGAAAAATTGCTCCACAAGGAAGAAATTAAAATAAGAATGAACAAGAGAATTCTTTTTATACCTAAACATGTTTTGAATCTGAGAAGCCCAGACATTTCAAACCGGATTGGCTTGTGTTTCTAAAAAGACAGCTGAAAAATGAAAGGAAAAAAAGGAAGCTATCCTCTAAGAAAGGCAACTTAGCCATTTGGGAAGATGATCAAGTTGATTTTGGAGAAAAAGAAGAAATAGAGGAAGAAGCACTGCTCTGCCTCATGACTCAAGAAGATGAAGATAATGAGGTATTTGGGAATCAATCTTTTTTTTTTTTTATTCTGACAATGATAATAGTGATGAAAAGACTGATGACTTATATGAAGAACTTTATGATGCATTGATAAAAGTTAAGAAAGAGTCAAAGCATGCTAAAACAAAATAAGAAAGCTTGCTTGAGAAAATTAAGTAGGTTCAAAAAGAAAATAATGACTTAAGTGTCTTAGTTGAAAAGTTGAGTAAAAGTAAAGTTTGTGATCAATGTGAAACTTAATCTCAAATAGATACATTGACCAAAACTTTACAAGGTTTTACTAATAGTAATATGAGCTTGAACAACATGTTACATAATCTAAAAGTTTTTCAAAATTAGACTGATTTAGGATATAAATGGCAAACCAAAAGGAGATCTAATAAAAGATGTTAGACTTTTAAGTCAAAAAGAAACTTTAGTTGTATAACCTACTATTACTGTAATAAAAGAGGACATCACATTAGACATTGCCCACATAGAAATGGAAATTATGTTTTGAAACCAAATGAAAAATTAATTTGTTACCTAAAAGAAATCTTGTTATGTTTACTAATGAGTGTTGGGTACCATTAATGCAAGTATGATTTCTATTTTACAGGTTTGTGGGAGATAAAGAAGCAACTTATGATTTTTGGACAGTAGTTGCTCTTGCCACATAACTAAGAAAGTCAAATCCCCTAGAAAATAATCTTACTTAATCAATCTTCAATATTTTGATGTTTTTAACTTTTACACTTAATTATATGTTTACTTAGCAAATTCTAACATAGGTATTAGAGATTCCCCTAAGTTTGTTTTGTAGGTACTTGATATGAGATTTGAGGTATAAATAGTGTTAAATTGATTACTGCTGGTAAATGTATCATTTGTTAGCAATTTTGGAACAAAACTGCATGAAAACTAATTTTAGAACTCTTTCAATCGATTCAAATTTTTTGAGGATTTCTGTGAGTTTTTGAATCGATTCACAAATAAAAAAAGTTGCACTACAAATCGATTAGTAAACCGATTCACAAAATTTTTAATCTTTAAGGAAGATCTCAAATTTTGAAAATTTTTTATCAACCTGAATAAATTAATTCCCAAATCAATTCAACCTTGGCTAAATCAATTCTTAAATCGATTCAATTATGATCAAATCAATTCAACAATCGATTTATCAAATTTTCAATCCTTTAGCAAATGTTCCAAAATTTTTGAAAATTTTTATTAAGCTAAATGAATTGAGTCTAGAATCAATTCAAAACCTAATGTATAGATACATAAATTGATTCATGCAATAACTCTTAAATCACTTTGTAGCACAAATTTCTCAATAAATTAGAAGAATCATTAGCTCAAGGGGAGCTTAAATTTCATATAATATTGACATTATAGATTGTATTTTGATATTTTGTTTTATCTTGATTATGATTTCTGATTTTATAATTTTTTTTACTTTACTCTTTGATGATGCACTATTTCTTTTTTAATGTGCTAAAAGGGGGAGTAAAAGATGAATGAATAAAAGATGAATAAGTAAAAGATGAGTAAAAATTTTGATTTTAATTTTGACACTCATCTAAAATTGATTGTCACTATAAAAAATGGGAAGATTGTTAGCCTTGTTATCATACTTTCTTCAGTTGTAATGTTGAAAAATAATTTTAATTAATATCACAATTTGATTATATGTTTTAATGTTTATCAATTTTGCAGGTACAAAGTTAATCAAGTGATATTCAAAAGATCCATATTAAATATAGTATTTTTATTGATTTTGTTTAGATCTTTTGTAAATGTGTTTTATAATCCATTTTGATCCAATTAATCAAGCTTCTTAAACTAGTTAAATTGAGGTAGAAATAAACCAATTGAAATGAACTAAAAATCTAAAGTTTTCTAAGTAAGTTTTCAATCACACTTTCACAAGTGAAATTTTTATAAAAACTATTTTTTACTTCGTGAATTGATTCATATTAAAAATCTTGTGAAATTGTATATGAATCGATTTGGTAATCGATTCATGAAGAATTGTTTTGAAAATTATTTTTATTGAAGGTTAGAAACTTTTAAGAATTGATTAGGTAATCAATTCATGACTTCTTTACATTATAATGTGAATCAATTTATGCATTGATTCATTTATGAAATTCTTGATAATATTCATCGATGAATCGATTTACAAAAATATTCATGAGTTGGTAACCGCTGTAAATCAATTTTTGAATCGATTCTTAGTTTCAAAATTAGTTATTTTTCAAATATTGGTTACCACACTATAAATAGAAGTCAGCTTTATTTCAAACATAATCTTTTACAAACAAACAAGTGTGAAAAATTGAGAGAAAATAGAGCTTAAACAGATTTACATCTGCCTCATCTTATTTCATCAAACAAAGCAAATCTTGGATCAAATTAGTGAAGAACATAGCATAGATAATTGAGATTTTCATCTAAATTTCAAGTATTGTATTTCGTTCTTAATCTTGTTTTAGTTTTTAGATTTGTAGGTTGATAGAAATCTAAGAACAAAGGCAAATGTTGATATTCCCTTTACATCTTCTTTAATTGTAAGGTTGATCGTAATTAGTTGAAGGTGTAATGTGTTTTGTATATAAATTAGTTGGCAAGAGCCTGATTAAGTCTTATGTGTAAATTAATTTGCAAGAACCCAGTTAAATCTTGTGGTTAGGAAATAAAAGAAGGACCATCCAGTTGAAGATTTAGTCTAGTGGACATACACTTCAATTGTGGTTTCAATTGAAGCAGAATCACTTTAAAAATTCTAGTATTCTTACATTACTGCATTTAATTTTTTGTTGCACATATATTCTGTTTTAACTGATTAACTATTTTTTGCAATTATGTGTTATATCTAAATCAATGACTACAATTAAATTTTTATTATACAATAGATATATTTTGATAAATATTTTTGTTGATAGCAAAAAGTGGGAAGGGGGTAGAAGTCCCACATCGATGAGAAGTCGGGTGACCTCGTGCTTTATAATGTGGGGGACACCCCCTTTCAATATTGTGAGGTGCCTTTTGCTGAGTTAAACTCCACTGGGAACCTCAGGCCTGAGTTAAACTCCACTGGTTATGCCAGAAGGGAACCTTGGGGGAAAAAATTGTGCAACCACAAGATCGGTCAAAGTAGACAATACATCGCACTGAGCGAGCTCATTCTAACCATCATCATTTGGCACGCCCAGTGGGACTCCCTGCCACTTCACTACACACGAGCTCACTCTACTTGGAGGGCTTATGTTGATAACAAAAAGTGAGAAGGGGGTAGAAGTCCCACATCAATGAGAAGTCGGATGACCTCATGCCTTATAAGGGGGGGACACCCCCTTTCAGCAACGCAAGGCACCTTTTCCTGAGTCGAACTCCACTAGGAACCTCGGGCCTAAGTCGAACTCCACTGACGATGCCAGAAGGGAACCTCAGGGCACAAAATCGTGCGATCACGAGATTGGTCAAAGTGGATAATACCTCACACCAAGCAAGCTCATTCTGACCATCATCAATTTTAAGCTTTCAAAGAAATTTTAAAGTCTTCCCTTACAAATTAGAACCTAAATCAAAAGATCATATGTAATAAGGGACCAACAATTGGTATCAGAACTTCTGCTCTTGATACTTTTTTAATTTTAAGAGGATTATAGATTCTAGTTTACTCTTTTGCCTGAATATCCACCTTTGAATAAATCCTCTGACTTTAATGGACATCATTATACTTATTTGAAGTAGAAAATTTGAAATTTTATTGAAGCCACTGATGTAGACATGTGAGGGTTGTTGAAGATAGATATGATCCACCGACAATTTTGTGGCAGCTTTGGTTACATTTAATAGCTTTCTTTTTTTGCAGAAATTTGTTTAAAAAAATTGTTGCTAAATGTTACTTTCAATTTTTTTTTTATTTTTCCCTGCTCTTATTTATTTGTTTAATTTATTTATTTTGTATGCACACCATGGGATCATTTGTTCAAAATAGATAGAATAGGCACAAAAAAATAAAATAAAATAAAAGTCATTCGATACAACTTGCTACCAGGTTTACATCCAGAATCAAATTCACAACTTTCCCTTTGGGAATCAGGCAGGCTCTTCTATTGTAATGTCCATTTGCATACCAATACTTCATGCAATGATTCATAAGAAAGATATTTTAATACACACTTGGTTTTCATCCAGATGTCAGAAAGAAAAATGGTCAGACTTGAATATAAAGACCATTAAGCAGCAGTTGGAAAAATACCAAATAGAACATGAAAAAAAATAAATAAATAAAAACTCACTCCAACAACCATAAAAGTTGATGCCATCAGTTTTTTTTCCCTTGACACAACATGTGAGGATGCGTGGGAGGGATTTGTCTAGAGATATGATATTATTCTTTGTAACAATAATAAGAATTTAAAAACTCAAGATTTCATTTCCCCCATTTAACTATCTTGAGGTTAAAATTATGCTCAAAAGCTTTATATCATAGACGTACTTACATATCAAAGTTATGTTGATATGATCTATATTAGATTACAAGTTTATTGAAACAATCAACTAGAGAAGAAAATAATACCCATGAATTTTTTTATTTCTGCAACATTGTAACTCATAAGAGAAACCTCATATCTTTCAATTACTAAACATTCTAGTTATAAGTGTACGACAATAATTGGAAAAAACAATCAATCATGAAGATTATAGTAAAAGCCAAGTAGCTAACAAATAGTTCAAACAATAAAAACAAAAATGCATATTCCTTAAAGCTAAAAGCTCTCTAGAGGCTTAGTCATACCATGAAGGGGATTATGGTTAAATCCATAAAGAATTGCAACAGGAGCAGCCCACATAAACAGGGATGCAATGAAAAATTTCTTAATGACTCCTCCCATTATTGCACCTACTCTATAATAGAAATGGAAATAGCTAGGACTAAACAATTAGTTTGCTAGACTGAAAGGGAGTCTTTAGTCATTGTCAAGGAACCAAAAGTTTTCTGCCAATATGCACGAAACGTTTCTATTTCCTTGCCAACGGATTCGAAATAGAGAAGGAATAGAGACAATCTCGACTACACAGTAGAATATGGATAGATACAATGTATGAAATTAGTTCCATTGCTCAGATTGCACCTTAACTCAGAATATGAACCTGCAGATCACAGTTACGACATAGCTCCCTAGTCGGGTCAATGCAACAAAAGCAAAATAGGGTTCTCTCAATTTCGGCCTATGAATTTTGTGCAGATGGCAAAGTAATCTCCAAACCCAAACTCTTGTCAAATGACGTCCTTCAACAATTCAGCTGTCTTTATGGCCAATTTCAATAGATATTCCAAGAGAGACAAATGAGAGCTTACACAAGAAAACAGGGGAAGTTGAGGGAGATGTAAATTTTGCATAATTTCACAAATTAGAGCCAGTACATAAAGAGAAAAAATTACGATAACCTATCATACATCAAACATAATAAAAAAAATTAGAAACTCAGAAACCATCTAAAATAATCATAAAGTAAAGAGAAGAATTGGGAATTTGAAAGCTATTCCAAGAAGCTGAGAGAGTAAAATATAGTACATTGAAATCCATAAAGTAAGATTTGATCACTAAGAGTAAAATTTCAATTTTTCCACAAAATCATGCTCATGTTGACTTACAAAATGCAGTTTTAATTCAGAATAATCCCATGGTTGATGATAAGATATTAAAATCATAAATTAAGGGATGTAATTTTTAAATAACAAAAAGTATTATATCACCACCCCATCAGTTCATTTGTCACGTCATATTATGGTAGTGATACTGCATATGAGGCCTCAGAACTTGGAACACTAAGGTTGGACAGGATGATAACCTTGAAATTAGTGCTTATGATTTAACATTAGACAAAGATTTGACAAATCCAATAGAAAAGCTTGTCGACTATGGCATATCAAACATTGATGACGGGTTATTTATGGGTTAGACTATTCTAGATTAGTTGGAAAGCTTTCGTAGGCATAAAGTAAATGCCAGACAATTCAGCACTATTGCTGATAAGAACAAAAATAATAGAAAAGAACAAGTATACAAAGATTCACACTGTAAATAGAACAAGCTCTCACTTAAATGTGTCTAGCAGATAGTTGACAAACATTCATCCCCTCATTTAAAACCCAGAAGTATATATATGTTGATAGCTCACTATTAAATTCTATGTTTATAGATGAAATGGAATTGCATTGCACAAAACAAAGCTTCCGACCTTAAAAAACAAAATCACGAGAAAAGAACAAGACAACAGGTAAATGAGCTTCCTTTCAGTAACCATAATGTTGTTTGAAAACAAAGCAAAATACACTCTTTTTTTTTTGTAGCAGTAAACAATGAAACAATGAAAGATCAAGTTCAACCAGGTGCAAAACCCAAAACAAACACCAAGCTACAAAGTGAAAAACAACATTGCAACATTTCATACCCAGAAGTTCAAATTCCTCATACATGCAAAACCATGGCCATAAAACAAAAATTCATGCA
>JANHAO010028424.1:0-10620 GCA_026873985.1 Saraca asoca
CATAACAAATCCTCCAAATATCATGTATATTTTCATTGTACTAATCGCTTAAAAACAAAACAAAAAAATAAAGCCAAAAAATTACCGATAAACGTACATGCTGGGGAACTTTTCTGGAGATGAACACAGGGATTTTAGTTCAACAAAGTTACAAATGCTCTGATTGGTAGATGATTAGAGAGATTTCTATGAGTGGAAGCTAGGGTTGGTGGGGGAAATTGCAAGAACTCTGGTTCGTACGGTGTTGGGGGAGAACGACGAGAGGGAAATTAAGGATGAGGGTTCTCTGTGTGCAATCACCTTATGCACACAGTCTTAAAATTTTTTTGACATAGCGATGGTTCGAGCTTTAACCGTCGCTATTGTTGAAAACATATAGGCGGTTAGAGCTTTAACCGCTGCTATTGTTGAAAACATATTGGTGGTTAGCTTAACTGCCTCTATATTTGTTATTTAGAGGCAGTTTTGTTAACCGCCTCTAATTAACCGCAGCTAACTTGCCCTATTTTTTGTAGTGCTTGATTTGTATATTAAGGAGATAAACAATATATTTGAACCTTAAAAAAAACTGCACTCTTTTCCCTCTCAACCTCCTATTCAATAAATAACAGAAGTCTAAAATAATAAAGCAGAAAAAAAGGCAATGGGGAGGGGACACAAATTTAGAGAATAGATCCATCTTGGTCTCTTGCTCATGTCAACCACTCTCTACATCTTCCTTTTTTTCCTTTGTTTTACCACAACCTGGCAACTGAAGCATCAAGTTTAAATTGATGATAATATTTTTTTTTCTTAAATCTGTCATCCCCTTCTCAAATCTAATGATCATTTTTTCTAGAACTTGAGTTTGCTCTCTTTTAATTAAGTCTTCTCTTTAAGGAGCTAAAATAGCAATTAACAACAATAGAGCAGTACATTCTCACATTTCAGAAGTCAATCTATAATAGCAATTAACAACAATAGAGCAGTACATTCTCACATTTCAGAAGTCAATCTTTCAACAATTTTCTACTTTGAGATTGAGATTAAAGGTTTAGTTTCCATTTTTTTCATTTTCTTTTCTTAGATCTAGTTCTCTCTCTCCATTATCTAATTCTTCTCTTTTTGTGGCTACCATTTTGTTTTTATCAAAAGATTATAAAGTTATGACCCTCTTTTGAAGGAGTTGCCATTTTTCAATTTTGATTATTTCTTTGCTCTTTCTAAAATGCAATCAAAATCATGTAAAGAGAGAAAAAAAGGATAAACACAAAAAAATGGTGCTATATGTGAGTTTTTATGAGGATGAAAGAGAGAGAGTATCGATACTGCAAACTTTTGAGGAGATTTTTGTGGATCTTCATGGATTTAGAATCGATTTGATGATGATTGGCTTTTTAATGGTGTTTTGCAATTTTGTTTCACATGTGATATTAGTTCTTTGACAAACTCATTTTTTCTAAAGAAGAAGCTTTCTTTCTCTCATTCCTATCTTTTTTGTCTTTCTTTTAAAAGGGAGTTTTGGGTTATTTAACAAAAGAAATTTATCCATTTTTGCTTAGCTTTGATATGATCTTTGCTCTTTTATAGATTTGTAGTCCCGAATTTGGATATTGTGTGGCTCCAGGGTGAAACTGCAATACTCAAGAGGAAAAACATGATTAAAGAAATAGAGATATTGTGTTGTATATAGTAGTAGAGTGTATTTTAATTTTCAAATTTATCTTTTTTATTTTTTACTTATAGATAGAAACATTTGTATTTTTATTTGTTTTTGTATAGTGGAAACATAAACCTGATTAACATTTTTAGTACTTTTGTATCTAACTTTAACATAATTAAAATCAACAACTCTACTTTTTGTGAATTAGTTTTTTTTTTGTGTAATTTTCTTTTTCACTAACATGATAAAAAAAATTCTTTTGTCCTTTTGGCTTTCAAAATTTAGTGTCATGTGGTCACAAAACATGTAAAGCCAGCCAAAATTGGATGTCTATGGGTGAAAAAAGAACAAAAAATTTTCTACCGATCTTCACCATCCACCATGTCATTCACAGTCAATTCATAATTGAAGGACCAACCATGACATTCCTTAGCACACCAAACTCTAACCATCTATCCTTCTAGACTTTTGCCTTCTTGCCATTGAAGATAAATTAGATAAAACCTTGTTTGTATGTTATATGCTTGTTCAAGACGAATTGTTTCCTTTAACCTATCACCATATCTAGCTTTCAAGCATCTAACCCAAAGGGCATTTGTCTCTTGGTCTAGCCTTTGTCTAAGCTTTGTGATGAAAGTAAAGTTTTTCACTGTACTCTTTTTAATGCCTAACTCTCATTTCTTTTTTGAGTTTGGTAACTCTCTCCTATCCAAGTAGAGGAAGCTTTCTTTTATCAACACAGCCTTCCAAAGAAAATCTCTCTTAATTTTGTCCAAGTCTTTGGGTGCTGACAAAAAGGTTTAAACATTGCATACAACAGTTAGGTATGGAGGTAGTAAATGATTTGATTAAAGTAACTCCCTTAACAAGAGAGAGAACTTCACTTTCCATCCCCTATGTCTCTGGTTAACCTTTTCCACGATGAACTGATATTCAAATTTTTTTAAATGAGATATACCAAGAGGAAAGCCAAGAAAATTTCCTAGGCTAGATCTCTCATTAAAACCAAGAATTTTAGTGACATTAGTTTTTAAAGCTTCATTAATTCTAGTAGAAAACAACAATTTAGTTTTATCAGGATTTATAGACTGTCTAGATTCATGTTGGAAGATATCAAGGGTTTTGTCAATACATTTACAATATACCACATCAGCTTTGGTGAAAATGATAACATCATCAACAAAGTTAAGATGTGAGCATTTAAGGCCTATTTAATGTTTTCCAAAACCCTTTCCTCTTTTTCTTCAATTAAAGCTGATAAAAACTCTATGCGAATGATAGAGATGTAAGGAGATATAGAATGTCATTGTCTAATTCCTCCATTGGGTTGGATTGAAGAAATTAGTCATTTCACCATTCAAATGAATTGAAAGGGAGGAAGACGTTATGCCCCTCATTATCAACTGCACCCACTTGGTGGAAAATTAAAGGCTTTTAAAGTTTTTTTAATGAAATTCCATTTGAAGGTGTGATAAGCCTTTTCAAGATGTAATTTAATAACCATCTATGTAGAATTACTCTTCCTCATTTTCATAGATTTACTAACTTCCTAAATCACCATCACATGATCTTAGATTTTTTTAAAAGCACCTTGGTAGGGAATATGAGGTCAAGTAACAATATTTTGGTTCAGATAACAAGATTTTTTATTACAACATCATAGATGGAGTTATACAAACCTATAAGTCAAAATTTCTTAGCAAACTTAGGGTTGTTAACCTTTGGAATAAGACAAAGGAAAACTTTAGTACAATCCCTAGAGATTTTCCAACTCTGGAAAGCCTTGGCAATCTTTTCACACACTTTACTCCTAACATCATCCTAATAGTATTGATAGACAGCAGGATGTATCTCATCCACACTTGAGGCCTTAAAGGGTTCGAGGGGCCACAATCCCTCCTTAGTCTTACTATAGGAGGGTTGCGCACAAAAAGAATCCCACTTGTCACTATTGATGCTCATAAGAACAAATCAAAAGGTTCAAGCAAAAGCTTATCATAAACAAAAATGAATTTGAAGTAGTTTTCAAAATGTTGTTCTATGAGCTTCTCATCAGGTGTGTAAACGAGTCGAGCTAAGTTGAGCTTTAACATTTTCAACCTTGTTTGTGTAACAAATGAATAAGTTTGAGCTTAGTTTGTTTGATAAATGATCTTGAAATTGATTTCAAACTCGGCTTGTTTAATAAATAAATGAGCTTGAGATATTAAACGAGCTAGAGTTTGACTGGTTTAACTCACTTATTTTTTTTAAAAAATCAATAAATTTAACTAAAATTTAAATTGTCTTCAGTCATAATTACATATGCATATTTTTATTTTGAGAGCAACTACGATGCATCATTAACAAAGTGGTGTATATTTACACTAGTATATTAGTGGTCATATTTGCTCAAGATTGAAAGACTAACTACTCTCATCTATACCATATTCTTTTCCTTTCTAAAACATGAAACATATTCAATTCCCTTTTTAACATATTTTTCTTTTTCCTCTCTTTTCAAACTCTTTTTTAAGACTTTTTTTCTCATATTTTTCTAGTGTCCTTAACTTAGTCTGCAAGTACGCTAATATAATAAAAATCTACTTGTGGATTGTAGTTTAATCCACAGTTTCCAATATGTTCTATGTAAACCTTCTTTGATTGTTATATTATGTAAATGAAAATAAATTAATATCATTCTTATTGAATAATATTAATTATTTTTATTTTATATTTAATAAAGTATACTTAAAATTAAATTATATTAGATATATGATAAATAAAATTAATATTTTTGATCTTCATTTTAAATAAAATTAATAAATTTTATTTAAAATTGGATTATATTAAAAATAATTAATATTTCCAATATAATTTAAATAAAAATCAGAGATTTAGGTGCACTGAGCATCAGTAGCCTCAAACGTGTTCCAAATCTTTCAATTAGAATCAATGTCTTTATTGTGATATTTGTTATTTTTTCTATGAACGATAAAATCTAATCTTTATTTTAAATAAAATTAATAAATTTTATTTAAAATTAAATTATAAAATCTAATCTTCATTTTAAATGAAATTAAATTTTATTTTGATGATTAAGTAGTAGCCAGGAGACACCAATCCCTAGCAAAAAGGACAAGTGGACAAAACATGCTAAATTTTGAATGAAATTTGGAGTAAAAATCAAATATGAAGAGGAGGCTTTGTGGTGTGAATTTGGAAGCAAATGCACTTATAGATTATTTTTTTCAATTTTTCCTATTTTAGGGGTATTTGTGTCTTTTTAGCTTCACTTGCTTGTCAAGTACAAGTAGAAAAATACATGATTATGATCCTTGTCTTTTTATCTTTGCATCTATATGAGATCATTGGAACCCTTTTGAGTTAGGAGAAAAGTTCTTATGTCGACTTGGAAAAAGTATGTTTATTCTTGTCATTTGGACTTTGATTTAGAATGTTCTTTAAGGAGGCGTGCTTGTTAATTGGGTAGGCACTGTGCCTTGGGCTAAGGATCAGAGTATGGAGCTTAGATATCCCTCTACCCACTCAAAACTATGTAATGAGACATATTAATAAAATGGAGTTATCACTCTCCTTATTTTCTAAAAAAGTCCCTTCTCGATATGCACTAGAAGTTTTTGTGTGGCATATTTTTTGAGACTCAATATGCATTAATGCTTTGACTACATACTTATGTTTACTTGCAGACATGTTATGCATGAGATTTTGGTTGTATAAGTAACAAAATTCTCAATGCCTCAATTATCTATCTAAGTGTGGCTCAAATTTATTGGAATGTTGACATGTTGGCCAAAGTACATCATGCTCTACACAGTTTCAGCTAGAGAGCTACTAGCTTGTAATAGTTAGTATCAGAGCTCAGTTATGCTAGAGAGAGTAGATTAGGTCAATCATGATTGGGGTAAATTCAGCTTATCAAGAGCATATGAAATTTATGAGTGAAGTAGACATTCATCGATATAATGAAGACATGCTACTAAAAACTTAACCATGAAGGGTGCAAGAGGTTGAAGCAATTCAAGAGCTAGTATGTGAGATATTGCATTTGAGGGAATGTTAATGGTACATTGAGTGCAAGCATGTGTAGAAGTTGATAGAGTAGCTATATAGCATGGGGCATTAATTATGCACTCATTCATAGTAGGTTGAGGGAATGCAAAACCATTTGAGAGGATAAGTGAATTGATGCCTTATTTAGTAGAAGGAAGCCCTGGTCCATGAGGGACATACTAGCTATTGGTGAAGCCAAGGGAGTGAAGCCATAGTCATGCTATAAAACATGGCCATAATATACAATTGACACATCCTGCAGGATGACACATCTCTTGTGATGTGTCAAACAAACAAATCTTGTTAAGAGAGTCAAAAATTGTGTCAAAGAGCATGAACTTTACTCAATGGGGATAGAGACAATCTAAGAGGGATCAATTATGCACTATCATGTAGATGTAATGAGTGAGATGTAACATTAATCCATAAAATTTGAGATGAGATGCTAGGGAGCTAGCACATTATAATCACATAACAAGCGACAATGATACCTGTATAGTGAGCTAGAGCTACATAGTCACGTAATGGAGTTACGGTAATGACCTCGAGGCGTAGCGGACTAGCACTATATAGTAACAAGACAAATTTTGTCACAAAGACCATGAGATTTACAATTGCTTATGCATAGGCAAAGTGAAACTCAAGCTAGAATGGATGATGTTAATGCTCAACCCCTATTAAAGTTGTTGATATGGGGGAGCTATCATGAAGACGCACTTAAAGAAAGAGCCTTTAGAGGGATGTCACTCAAGAAATGCCAAGAGAGGCATTGATCATTGAAGAAGTTGTTATGAGGGCAATGATACTACTGAGTGGCTATGAGAGTTGCAGGAAATGAGCCAATATCAACTTTCAGAGATGATACTTGAGCGTACAAACCTAGGAGGGGTCATAAGAACCACGATGCTAGATAGCATTGACTCTAAAAAGACTGTAATGGTTGAGATACCATAAGGGTTTTAATTCAGATAGGGTCGAAAAGATCCAATCGAGTATAAAAGTTGCATAGTAGAAGTATAGTGGATTAATCAAACCTAACACGAGCAAACTTGTAAGTAAGGTATGAGACCTACAAGTAAGCCATTTTTTTGTAAGCAAGGTATGGGATTTACTTGTGAACAAGATATGAGACTTGCATCTCTCACATCAGTGGTATGGGACATTGAATGTGGGGCTATCTGTCAGTAGACGTTCAAAATACTAAGCAAGTATACAAGATATGGAGGTGGCACACACTTAAGCTACAAAGGTAACTATTCGAATCGAGAGTTGTGTGGAGATAGTGTGTTGCAAGCTGCTAGATAGTGAAGTAAGTACAAGCTATAGAGGCAATAACCCAAATGCTATAGAGACAGTGGGATAGGTGAAGTTGTAGAGGTGACAGAGCAGGGAGACTGTGGTGATAGTGACATGAAAGTTTGTGTCGAAATAATGATGTTAAGTTTACAAAGGTAGAACATAAAGTCTGTGGAGATAGCAAAGTTTAAGACATTGAAGTTGCGGAGGTAACTACACAAAGATTATGGGGGAACCAAACGACCAATGGTACAAGTTCAAGGAGACAAAGCCATGAGGAAGTATAGAGAGGAGCTGAGGAACCATAGACTAACGATGATCTAAAAAGCTATGTTAGGTTGAAGGTGTCATTTATCGAAGTCTTTCAAATGATGTTAGCTTAAAGAGACAAGCAAAGTGATTGAGAAGAAGTTCGAGTGGAAGAAGCTGAAGATCCACATGAATATTCGAGAAGCTAGCACTCAAACAGAGAAATCTTCATAGAAGCTGTGTTAGATTGAGGTGTCAATAAAGGCATTGACATTTGGAGTGGAGGAGAATATCACAAGTCTGCTTTGTGAACCAATTCAGCAAGTAAACATACTCGATTTTGGATGAAACATGGCATAAAAATCAAGCATGAAAAGGAGGCCTAGTGATGTGAATTTGGGGGCAAATGCACTTCTACATTATTTTTTTGAATTTTTTTCCATTTTGAGACTATTTATGTCTTTTTAACATCGATCATCTATCTAGTACAAGTAAAAAAAATACATGATTATGATCCTTGCATTTTTATCTTTGCGTCTACATGAGATAGTGCATTAGAACACTTTTGAACTAGGAGAAAAGTCCTTATGTCAATTTGGAAAAAAGTATGTTTACTTTAGCCATTTGACTTTAGCTTATAATGCTTTTAATGTGAGTGCATCTGATGACCATGCGGGCATTGTAACTTGTGGTAGGGATTAAAGTGTAGAGCTTAAATATCCTTCCTACATACTCAAAACTAATTAATAAGGTATATATTAATAAAACGGAGTTATCTTTCTTCTTATTTTTTTAAAAATTTCATTCTCGATATGCACTAAAAGCTTCTTGTGTGGCATATTCTTTGAGATTTGGTATGTGCTCATACTTTGAACTACATGCTTATGTTTGCTTGCAAACATGTTGCATATGAAATTTTGATTTTATGAGTGATAAAATTCTCAATACCCTAATTATCTATTCAAGTATGACTTGAAAATGGTTGTGAGATTAGGAAAGTCTCATACTACGGGTAAATCCCTACCAATGTGGTAACTGGATGGACTCTCACCATAGAAGACAGGGTTTGCAATAACAAAATTTCAGTAGCAAACACACATAAGCATGCAGAATAATCAGCCATTACATATTCAGAGATTTTATAAATTTTTATCAAACATTTAATATATAAGTGATAAAATTTATAATTTTTTGTAAAAAAAATTACATATATTATATAATAAGTATATAAAAAATTATGATTTCATTTAAATTTATATAAAAAGTTTTGAATTTTTTTTATTTTTATATAAAAGTTATTACTCTCAATAAAAAAATTATGTAAAAAATCTAAAAACTTTCATAAAGAATATAAAAATATGCAGTGGTACATATTCTTTCGAATATTTATGGAAGAATGTGATAGAGTGTATATATACAGCATAAGTTGGACAAAAAAATTAAGAAGAGAGATAAATTGTTTCATGGCTTAGCATAATACACCGTAACTACTTATATATCAGCAAGGGGTTGCTAAAATTTGTCAATAATCTTTTCTTTTTTCTGCACCGAAACTCTTGAATACGAATAGATAGAAATTTGATATTCTTGTAATAAATGACAGAGGCAGGATTTATCATCAATAAGATTAAATTGATTCTTCAAAATAAAAAAATTTATAAATTAGTCTCTAAAATTTCTACCACCTTTTATTAGGATTTATATTTAAAGAATCTTTTCAATTGAGTTTCTATCAAAATTTTAATTTAATTCTTTTGTTATATATATATTTTTAAGTATTATAATATATATTTTAAAATAAAATTGGGTGGGGGCATAAGTCTCGCTGGGCCCACGTGGGTCCACCCCTGCCTGTAATCCGTCGGATGCTGAAGTAATTAGACTGTAGCATTAATTGAAGCAACTCAAATTGACATAAGCAGTCTAGCAATGACTTGGGAAAGGGAGGGACATATAGAAATTAAATTATAAAATCTAATTTTCATTTTAAATAAAATAAAATTTTATTTTGATGGGTTTTAATAAATTAATATTTCTAATATAATTTAATTTTAAATAAATTTATTAATTTTATTTAATATGAAGATTAGATTTTATAATTCACAAAAAAAAACGAAAAAAATATCACAATAAAAACGTTGATTTTAATTGAAGAATTTGGAAGACGTTTGAGGCCGCTGATGCTCCGTGTGCGTAAGCCTTTGGTCTTTATTTAAATTATATTAGAAATAATTATTATGTCTAATATAATTAGATGTTAAATAAAATTTGATAGTATTGTAGATATTTTTGAAATCATGCAAGATGGGGTAGCAAAGGCGTAACAGGAGAGTTCAATTGAAAAAGGTCCAACTCGTCTTAAACTGATGTCACTCAACAAACGTACCAGATCTTTAGCTGTAATCTCAGGACAGAGGATGAAAGCCAAGACGATAGGCCCGGCTCACTAAGGATGAGCTATAGCTCATCGGTTGAAATAGGCCACCTCAGCCATCTTTCAAGAGGCTCACTTTGGTTAAATCCGAGAACGGAATGATCAACTTACATGGCTAACTTACAAGAAACAACTTACAAATGTCTACTTGTAAATAATTTATTATTATTTTTTCCTTTTTTTGGATTATGATTGTAACACCCCTGTAACTATAAATAGAGTTAAGATTATTATAGAAGGGGGATTTGGAGAGTCCATCTTTAAGACCTAGAGAGAAAGTAACTTAGACAAAGATAATCAATTTATATAATCTCTGTAAAGTATCATACTCTGTAAATATATTCCTAAAAATAACACTACTATGGACGTAGGGGTCAACATTTGACTTTAACCAAACCACATTAAAAATCTCTCGACACCTCTCACTGTTCTTCCTTTTCCTCCTTTGCTCTCATCATCCCTTTCTCTCACATCAGCCGGAATAGTAGTTGGGGATTTATTAAACTTATTGGTTGACTAGGTTTAGTTGCTAAACTTTCTTGGGCTGACCGAAACTCACTGTTGATAATTTAGCACTAGAAGGAGGGCTCTTATATGCACTCTGGTTGATTTTTCCCTCTAACTATCATGACAAGAGGAAGAACTACTAGAAGTTCAAGCACTTCGATTGATCATCTGGAAGGTCACGTACAACAACAAAAGGAACCAGTTCTCTGTTAGTATAGATGGGTGCCATAGGGCCAATTTGATTGGACTCTATTGCATCTATTACTAAGTGATTTATGGATTTGGATATTAAAGGGTGAATATTCATCTTAGAATGCATATAGTGATCATATTGATGATTCATGCATAAATAAAATGAAGCCCATGGTGAGAAGTTAACTCATTCAATCAATCCTATAAGGGGTTATGGGATTGTGAAAGTGATTGTTAATGATATAAA
>JANHAO010028425.1:0-10619 GCA_026873985.1 Saraca asoca
GTACTTATTTTTATATGAAAAAATAATAATTATAATATATATATTTACAAATAAGTACAATATTTTTTAATATTTATAAATATACTTTTATATTTTTATTATTTACATATATTCCTCACATGTTGGTGTCTTATATTTTTTGAAAATATCATATTTTTATATTTGTGTTTGTATTTTTTTGTGTTCATATATCGATATCCGTATAACATAGATTTCAAGGGATAGAATTGCTGCGCTCCTTGTCACGTGTTAGCAACGGGGAGGAATTCGAATCGTAACGACAAAAAAGGACTGGTAATGATTACATAATTTAGGTCCATGTGGACTGGGCTAATTTAATGTGCAAGTGACTTTTTCCTTTTTTTTATTTGAACGACATTAGGCTAACTTTTGAGCCCAATTTCTGACCAGGGCTTTGAAAATAAGAGTCCAAGTTGTTGGCCCAAATCCCATGTTCGCTTTAAACAAAAGCACTCTAGCAGTCATATGTCTGTTTGTCTTGAAAAGGAAACAAAAGACAACGGTGCAAGCGATTCTCTCTGGTGGAATAAATTATTAATTTCTTAGAAAAAGAAATGCTTTCCTTGAAACGAAGAAATTAGCTGCCTTTTTTAACCTTTGGCAAAGCAAGTCCAGATCTTACCATAACTTCTTTTTCTGCCCCCATTCTCTGGAAATTTCAATACTCATATGAGTGTTTGTATTCAAAATAACAGACCAAATATATCTAAAATTCTAAATAAAGCCATATATCTAAAATCTAGTAAATTAGTAAGCATAATTATTTAAATACTCAGATTTCAATTCCTCAATTTCTTATTTGTCAACTTTTTTAGATTTTGAAAAGATTAAGACACAATTATTTATTCTAGAATTTACAAAATTTTTTATTAGAATATATTATTTCAATAAAAAGATAATTTTTATATCTATCTAATTATTCACTCTTTCAAAATTCTATCCTTCTACCTTATCGACCAACGATTGTATAAATACTTCAAAACTAAATATGAGAATTTTGATTGATTCAATTGGAAGATTACCTACATTATATTGAGAATTATGTAATTTATAAATACGATTATGAGCTTTTAAAATAAATTAGTGACATATTTCAAATTTGTAATAATCTGTTTTATTTTTGAACTTTAATTTAAAGAAAAAACTGATATTGAGAATATAAGTTTACATCTTATGAGGAAAAAAATATAAAAGAACAATTTAAATTAGAATAAAAGGGAAAAAAATAGCATGGCTGCCTCGGAATCAGTGACTTTGTTTATTGGAGTGTGGATTTTCCCAATGGATGATTATGAATTTCAACACTTATATCTACAGTTTATACGGCCATTTGCATTAGGAGCAGCCGCCAGCCGGCTACACTAGTGACAGACAAGTAGGTCCCAAAGTCCAACGGCCCACTAATGCAATTTTTATCTTTTTTATTTATTTTCCTTTTATATTAAAAATATTTTTTATATTTATAAAAGAAATTAAATAATTTTTATATTTATGAAAGAAACTAAGTTAATAATTTTTGTATGAAAAATAAATATAAAAAATATTACTCGTAATTCAATAAATTTATTTTCTATAAAAATAATTCTATACCAAGTAAAAATTGTTAAAAAGGTTAGAAATCAAATTATTAATTTTAAATCTTAAAATATTTTAATTAAAAAATACAAATATCAGGAGAAAATAATTAATCTAATAATAAAAACATGTAATGACTTAATAATTTGAATTTCCTCTAATTTTTTTTTCTTTAGAAACTAAGATAGCATAATAATTTGTTCGGATTGAATTTGACCCACTAATTTCTTTGTAATAACACTATGCAAAAAATTGAATTATTATATATGCCTTAAAGAATTTAAAAAGAATATTTATCGAGGTTTGAAAAATTGGATCGAATGAGACATTCCGTCCAACCATCAACTTTCGTATTTTCCGGTTCAGCTAATTTGAATAGTCGGTCAAAAATCATTTTACGATTAATTAATTTGAACATGTATAAATTGATAAAAATTAAAAAATTAATTTTATTATTTATAAATTGATTTAATGATTTTATATGTAATAAAAATCTAATATTTAATTGACTAAAAATTATGAATTTATTTCATTTATTTTATTCTTTTATTTTTATAAATTATAAATTTATATTTATCATGTAAGTTAGTTATTATTAATAAAATAAGATAATTAATAATTTTTATGATTAACAGTGTCTTGACATTTTTAATTATATGACAAGACATAAATAAATAATAATGTAAAAGTAATTTATATTAAAAATAAATTAAATTTAGTCCTTCATTTTAGTACACAGAACAAATAAAAACATGTTTAGAACAATGTATCATTTGCATTTTGTAAATTTGTCATTGTATATAATTTTGTTTTTTTTTTTGGTTTTTATCATTTGCTGGTCAAAATGTCAAATAGTCAAATATGGGTAGTGGAAGTTGTCTTATTGTTTGGAACTCAATATTTTTACTTGACTTGAAACATTTAAGATTTGAATTTCTCGTTTTTAGTGAATAATCTGTAAATTTTTGCGTAAGTCCTAATAATTTTCAAATTTGTCTCGATCATGAATTGAGGCGTTTTCCTTAATCTAAACTATTTGTCACCAAAAATAGTCCAACATGAAGACTTCAATTTCTTACCTAGTGAATTTTTTTAGCTTTAGAAATAGAAAGACATAATTGGATTTCATTAATAAATTTTTATATGATTTCCTCCTCTAATTTACAGTTTTAATTTTGGCAATCCAAAAAATCCTAACCTCACCTGAAAACAACAGCAATAATATTTTAACTTTATATATATATAGAGAGAGAGAGAGAGAGAAAAAAAAAAAGATATATATATATATATATATATATATATATATATATTCACCGTCTCCATGGTCCGTGGTCAAATTTCAGTACACCAAGTTCCGAGCACTCCACACAATACAAAAACCGCGTTAATTCCCTGTAGCCACTCGCGCGCTTTAGCAATTAGCAGGTGGCCTACGCCATACGCAACCGCACTCACTCTCCCCTCTGCAGTTCCTCTCGCTCTTGTCCTCCTCCTTGAATCGTGCTACTTTCCTCCAATTCTCTTACCTATAACCTTCTGTACGCTAAATCTCCCCTGCGAGGCTTTCTCACAGCTCTGATAAAGGCACCGAGTCATGAAAATTCTGAGCTTGTATCCTTTTCCCTTCTCTTCAATTCGAAGCTACTTCTTGAATGCTCACAAAGGCCTATGAAATTTCTCAGCTTTCCTCTTCCAACTTCGGCCGCTATCAACGACGCTGTTTCCCAATGCAAGAAGCAAGTTCCAGCGGCGATCATGAAGATCAAATTCATGGCCACAATAAAGTAGCAACGTTCAAGCGCAGCAAACGCCCCGCTTTTAAAGTCCTACCGGGTCAGATCATTTTTCGCCTCGTTTGCCACACCTCCATCGTTGGCGGATTGATCGGAAGCTCTGGCAGCATCGTTTCCCAGCTCCGACGAGAAACTTCATGTAGAATCCATTGTGAAGACGCGGTGCCCGGTACGGACGATCGGGTCATCATTGTAATCGGTTCGTCGTCGACTCGAAAAGGTGTCACCCTGACGAGTGTTGCCCGCGAGGATGATGGGGGTGAAGTGGAAGTTGAGGTCTCGAGTGCTCAGGAAGCTGTTCTTAGGGTTTTTGAGAGGGTTTGGGAGCTGGTAATAGAAAAGAGTGCTAATAAAGCAATAAATGGCGAGGTTTGGTGTAAACTGCTGGCACACACCTCGCAGATTGGTGCAGTGGTGGGCAAAGGAGGATTGCACATAATGACGATAAGAGAATATAGCGGTGCTAAAATCAGGATTTTCCCAGCTCCACACTGTGCAACAAAGGACGACGAGATGATTCATGTAAGTGTTTTGATTATGGGGCCCGTAATTAGTTCTTGGTCAAAAAATTTTATAACATTGAATGGAAATGCCCGCACAAGTATGAGATTTTCCTAGTCTATATGCAACCTTGTATGTCGTTTTTTCAACTCCATTCCAGATATCTTTAGATTTTTTAAAATTTGGTGTATGGTAGTTAAGATAGAAGGGAAAAAGAATTTGGGTATTAGATATGCCCTGATTTTTGCGCCGAGTGAGAGATAACATGTTAAGCTATTACGTTGGCTGTTTTTATTAAAATAGTCAACGCCTTAAATGAAATGCAGCGTTGAAAGTTTGAATGATCTCTTACTGAAGTTTGAGCATGCTATATATACCCGAAGAGAAGTTCGTCAAAGCAAAGCAATGTGAATCCTAAGTCTCTCTAAAATATACACCAGTAAGTAAGTAGCAATTGTAATTCCTCCCGGAAGTGAATCGTTAGGTTTTGAAAATTTCAGGTACTTCTGCAAGTTGAATGTGATCTGTTAACTTGCCATTAGTGAACATCCTTGCAGCATAGATTATCACTTCTTTTTCCCTGTGCGTATATTAATTTAATATTCTTCCTTGGCATGAGTTGAGGATTGGGAAGCTAAGTACGGGCTCAGCATCTTTGTTTGTCCAGCCATCTATAGTTCTCTGGCATAGTAAGAACAAGTGTACATTCTCTTAATGTGGCCATGTACACTTAATTTCTGATAAAAGAAATGTAAGGGCATCCAAGTTGTTGAAGTAAAAGAAGAAGCTCCTAGTTCATTGTTTGTGAATTGATTTGGAATTTTACAAATAAAACCACATGTTCGTTGAAACCACTATGTTTTGTTGTGCAAATTCCTGCATTGTACTTGTAGAAGGGCATTATAATTTTTTTTGTTCCATCTGGAAACTTGTTTCATTGTCAGATAATTGGCAGAATTTTGGCTGTAAAGAAGGCCCTGATTGCTGTATCTAGTTGTCTGCAAGAATGTCCACCGTTGGATAAAGTTTCGGTACCTTTGAGCTCATTGACTATTAGTTCTCCTGATAGGGCATCCCCTGATCTAAATACAGAACTTTTTCCGCACCTTACTTCCTGGTTACTTGCCATGCAAGGAAAATCACCGTGTTATGATGCTTTGGAGCGGACAATGTACTCTGGTGGAGCCTCCATCAATGACACAATAGGTACAAAACGTGAAGTTACATTCAGACTGCTTTGCTCTAATAGTGTGGCTGGGGGTGTGATTGGCAAAAGAGGGGCTATAGTCAGAGCTTTAGAAAGCAAAACAGGTGCTTCTATTATCTTTGCAGCTCCTTTAAGCAAGTATGGTGAGCGCATTGTCACCATTTCTGCTTTAGAGGTTAGTCATGTCAGAAAGGTGTATTAATGAATTATGCTTATAGTATTTCTGGGGGTTCTCTTATAGCTTTTTCTCTTGCATATTTGCATGCACACACATGCAAGCATGCATTATGACATGTCTGCATGCGAACATTTTATTGATCTGGATTGGTCTTCTTTTTTCTAGAACCTTGGATTTGGTCACTCTCCTGCACAAGATGCTGTTATCCTTGTCTTTGCTAGAACCATTGAAGATCACATTCAAAAGGGTTTTCTCTCGAGTATGGAATCACCTGTAACTGTGAGGCTTCTAGTTGAAGTGGACATGATTAGTTGCTTAACTGGCAACACAGGTGAAGTGATTTCAGAAATGAGAGAAGTAACCGGTGCTGATGTAAATATATTGCGTGAGGAACGAGTTCATGGTGCTTCAGATAATGATGTAGTAGTACAGGTACAGTCAGTTCTTGTTAGCCAGGTTCTGCAAAGATCTTAGAGGTTATGTAACTTATGTTTATTAGTTATTAATAGTCACTATTTGAGCTTTGGTCCCCTTTTTAGATATTTGTCCTTTTGTCATGTGCTGTTATCCTTTCATGCTAAATGAATAATGTTGATTTTCTAGTTGCTGAAATAAAAAAATTAAACTTTTCTGGTGGGTGGAAAAAATCTTGGGATTGAAGCTCTACTAAACTTATTGAGATGTGTTTTAAACATATATTTAATTCAGAATGTCTTTTAAGGTTTCTTTGAAGGAATCCTTCTGGGTAAGTATATGTACTTCATTTGTCATGTGTTTCCAATCCTTCACTTTGCTTAGTCATTGGCACCAAGCAAAGGTTTCATGTACCTTAACTGCTAACATGAAATTTTATTGTGGCATTGGATTAACTACTGAGACAGTCTGTTCAGGCACTCAAAAAAGAATCAAATCTCTTCTAATGCCTTGAACAAACTTTGTTTTCTGTCGCCTTGTCGAGTTTGTACTGACAAAAAAGAGATTTCATGCAGATTACTGGTGAGTTCGAATGTGTACAAAATGCTCTACATAAGGTCACTAATAGGCTTAGAGAATATCTTTTGGCTAATGAGGTGCCTGTTGATGCAAGAACAAAATCGGATAGGGGAGTCAGTGTGGAATCTGTAAAAGGTTATGTTTCCACCCGAAGAAAATCTGCTTTTCTTTCAAGGAGGTTGCTGCCAAAGGTATTCTCCAGTCTCCACCTTTTTGCCACTTACTCACTTCATTCTAATTTTCATTACGTGTTTACAGCCCTTTCTTGTTATGTTGAGGCTATATTGCTTAATTTCTAATTATTGGAAATGGGTTTTTTGGCAGAATGCATGGATGCAAGCTGGGGCAATCAAAGAGAATGGAAAACCATATGTGGACTCTAGTGAGAATTTGGAACTTGGGAGGTCAGTAATCAGTATGGAGCAGCACAGACTATGCAAGCATGTTTCCTGTCTTTATTGTTCATTTTCAGTGAAGTATAGGATCAGATATTGCCCTTGTCTTCCCATATAAAATGTAATAGAACATTTAATTTTTCCCCTTGCTGAACTTATGTTTGAGGTGAAGTTTGGTTTTCTATCATTTAGGCAATAGTCAAGGCTGGATCAGGAAGATCAATCTTATGAAATTCAGACTGGGGACAATATTAAGCTCATAGGCACATCAACAATGTTCCTGGAAACAGAAGAAAGGGGATTTTATATTAACTGAGAAGTTTTTGAAACAAATTTTAATTGAAAGGAGAAAATATTTAGGGAGGTTTGATGATCAATTCAATTATTATTATTTAACAAATTTTTATTCCTAATTCTGTTGGCCCTGAACCACACTGAACCCAGCTTTACCAATTTATGCCATTATCTATTGGATACAAGTTAAAAGAATTAGTTACCTGTTACTGGCTTGAAAAATAATTTGTTAATACAGCTGCAAACTTCTGATATTCACTGTTTTTAGTTTCTTGTCTGATCAAATTTTTGGCAGAGGAAACATGCTTGCCACTGTAACAAATACTACTGTGGAGATCAAGATTTCTGAACATGTCTTTGGCTCTGTATATGGTGAAGATGGTGGCAATTTGGACAGAATCAGACAGGTGCTGCTCCTTTATATTTTATCTCTTAATGAAAAAATGATGGATCACTAATATGAAGTGAATTATGGTGGCATGCTAAGCTCTGAATCTAACTAGTGTGATTTATTCAATTTGGAGATTAGGGAACTATGAACTTTTATTAATGAATAGTGAGAATTGTTTAAGAAAAAGAATCTCCCATTCAAGTGAAAGAGGAAACGAAAACTTGCTTACTATTTTGTCACGTGTGTGGGTAATTTCTGCTTTTAGACTGATAAATCACAAGCCACTATAAAAGTTTAGCTTCTGCACAATGTGTGATCATTAAAGGTGTTCAAACAATTTTCTAGCTACTACCGACAATTTTTTACACTAAATATTTCTTATCTCTTCATATCAAATAATTTGTTGATAAGTGATAACTATAGGTGACTTTATTATTGTTAGACATTGGCAACAGCACAATATGTTGAGGGTGTAGACATGTGCTACCTCTAACTGCATAATAGTATTGTTTAGAAGATGTGGCATGGAAGTTGGGTTGTGGATTTCAGATTATTTCAAATTATTTTGGAAGTTGTTTTTGATCATGGGGACTTACAAGGGTGGTCTAAAACAATTAAGTTTTTCTGTTTAATTGCTTTAGATTGGATGATTTGCGTTAAGAAAGTCAAAGCAGGAGGAAAGATTTTATACTTATGCAATATGCTGGTTGAATCCTCCTGGCCCTGCTTCAATATAAAAAGAATTTGAGCCTGAAAGCATCTCCAGAAATAAATACTTTCACTCCTTGAATATAATTAATTGCAGATTCATGTTTTGGTATATACTCGAATAATATTCTGTTTTTTAATTTCTGCTTTTGTTAGTGGGCTGCACCAAATATGTGGTATGGATCCTGTAAATGGTTTCAAAATGACATTTGGATTAATATGTGTTTAGTATGCTGGAACCAGATTTCAGGTGCGAAAGTTGAAGTTTATGATCCTAGTGTTGGTGAAAGTTTAGGGAGGGTTGTCATATCCGGTACTCCTGATCAAACCTTCGCAGCACAGAGTTTGCTTCAAGCCTTCATCCAAACTGGGCAAAGAACGCCAGAGGATTAGTCAGTCCAACGTCAGGTCATGCTCCGGGAGATGCCTTAAGTGCTGTAAATTATTATACTAGACGGCATTGTGAATATGGATTCGGATTTTGAGAAACAAAAAAGGTTGTTTCCTTTTGTGGAAAAAAAAAATTTATTATGGCCAGTGAACATCAGAATAGCAGTTTGATAGTTTGTTGTCCTTGCATTGTGTTTTATATAGAAAGTGTGTTACTAGGCTACAAATTCAACGCAACAATTTGAGGATTGGCATCTCATTAACTCTTTTTAAGTCATCCTAAGGAAGGCTCAAACTCCCTTAGCTTAAGTGTTTCGCCTTTTCTTGAATATTTATATTGTATTATATATTTTACTTGACTCATTTATTTTGAATTTTTTTAAAAAAAATAATCCAGTAATAGAAGTATTCAACTTCATAAGAGTTTGAGTTGTACATAGAATATTTTTTTTAAAATCAATTACTCATTGACAAAGAATTAGAAAACAAACAAATAACTCAGTTTTACTTCATTAGTTGAGATCGGATTAGTTGTTGAAAGCTCTTCATTGAACTGAGAAAAATGTATGTCTCGGACTTCTAATACTGGATATCTATATTTTATTAGAAATTTATATTTTTCTTAATGAAATATTTGCATATTACAAAAAAAAATACAGCATTATCAGCTGGGAAACATTTACTATCAAACTCCATGTGCAAATATGTATTTTTAAAGGGTAATAAGCTTTTTTTTTTTTTTTGTAAAATTTTTAATCATGTTCACCATCCGTAAGAATTAAAATTAAATATATCATATTCATTTTTTTTTAGAATGTAAAAATCACTTTGACAAAAAATGTTGATAAAAGTAAACATTTTAACTTTTAGGTATAATGTAATAACGTACTATAATTACAAAATCAAAATAATTTTTAGCAATTTTTAAGAAAAAATATAAATAATTACTTGACACAATCGAAAATAATTTATTAAGATTATGACTAGTCGACCAGTCCAGAAGGCTGGTCGGGTAACCAAGGTCCATCGATAGTAGGATACCTGAAGCAAGGCTTCAGTCGAAAAATTGATCTATAACACCACGGATAAAATCCAAGTCCCTACAAAGAGATAGATCACGTGGAAGTGTCAACATGAGGTTAGGTGGAGTCACGATTGAGCAACAAGGGTCTCGGGTCAATCAATTTAAACCATGACTTGGCTACTAAGCTCATTGCAAACAAAATAACCCTTCAATGGCCTTATACAAGTTGACACACTTATGAGCATGCACGGATGGCATAACTACGCTATCAACTGCAAAGTGAGAATCTCGTCCATGCCAACAATACATCACAAACACGTGGACTCCCCCATTCGTTCAAAAACATAACAAAGGGCACGATCGATGACTACATAAACCCTAAGCACCTCCCTTCACTACTCATATTGAAACTCTACTCCAGAAATTAACTTGAGTATCAGAGTATGCTTAGCAATGCTCCCTATGTAGGTCGTTTCATCACCATGCATGATCCTACTATGCCGATCCGCTCCAATTGAAGGGTTTCATTTGACAATGTTCGTGGCTTTCTTAACCACCAAAATGTCATGACGTTCTCACTTCCTTTCCATTCACATTTCATCATCATTAGAAGAACGTCATCATTGTGAAAGGGTGTGAGACAAGCACCACCGAGATTAGATGGTAGAGGAAGTTTGAAGAATTGTTGCTGAACTTAAGCACAGCACCTTGGTTGAGTAAGTCCACCAACTATAAGGAGAGTTGGAAGCTCTTTGCTGTGCATAGGCTCAATTGGTTCTCCTCCTACCACCTCCACGTCCGTTAAGTCCTGTCCTTGTAGAAGTTAACCCATCTTAGTTCAAATTCCAATTACCTTTTTCCGTCACCCTTAGCTCGCTCTACCTTATAACCCACCCCAACTATGGCAAATCTGTAGGTTTTGCTTGGCCAAGGGGGGCAGCAAAGGGCTGAAAATTTCAAAAATTTCTTCTCCCCTTTGGCTGAGCAAACTCTCATAGATCCACCAGTTTGAGGTCTCACAGCATCCTAGATCAAATCTAGAGTGAAGGTAGAGCTTACTAACATTTAGTCCAGCTCTTTGCACAGCAGAAGACTTTTGATCTTCACACCAGGAAAATCCTCTTGTGGCCTCAAAAGCTTCCTCTCCAT
>JANHAO010028426.1:0-10614 GCA_026873985.1 Saraca asoca
TACTTATTTTCATATGAAAAAATAATAATTACAATATATATTTACAAATAAGTATAATATTTTTTAATATTTACAAATATATCCCTATATTTTTATTATTTACGCATATCCCTCACGTGTCGGTGTCCTATATTTTTTGAAAATGCCGTATCTCCGTGTCCATGTCGGCATTTCCCCATGTCCGCGTGTCGGTGTCCTTGCAACATAGCATCCACCTATACGTTATCATGTTATAAATAATTGTTAAAATTATTTTATTACTAATAAAAAAATTAATTATTTTTACTTTTTTAATGATGTATTGTTTTCTTATTTATTGATAATGTAAAATTTTTTACACTACTAGTAAATTAAATTTAAACCACAGTTATTATCTTTATTTTTTTATTAGGTAATGTCACTTAAATATTTAGTATTTAATATATTTTGAATATAATGACTTTACAATTTGTATAATTTTAGTAACATGAAGAATTTAAAAATAAAATAATAACTCATCTTGATAAAATTTTGTAACATAAAAAATTGAATATATGATTCTTTTGTGGTTATAAATGAAAATAATTTATATTTTAATTGAATTTATTTATTTTTTTTAAAATTGAAATACATAATTCAAATTCTACCACTTGAAAATCTTAAAATTTGGTTTTATTTTATAACATTAAGAATAATAAATTATTTAATATATACATATAATTTTTAGGATTTAGTTTAGAATATTAAAGGGGAAAACTGTAAAGATAATATCAAATGTGATACGTAAAACTGGCTGTTGTTTAAGTTTTGATTTGACTCATGTCAACTACATTTTTACACCACTACCCATCAAGAAGGAAAATACAGATGTGCCCCGTAGATGAGTGTAAACTAAAAAAGTAAAAAAAAGGCTACTTAATAACTAAGAATCAGAGATGGGAAGTTTAGCAAAAAAAGAACAGTTGACGCAATGCCACGTGTACGACGAAGACACGGGACATTACAAGGAGTATGATATGATGGCCCCTTCTAGTGGAGTCTAGGCTGGGCCGCCGAAGACAACATGGCGTTCACGTGATTTGGCGCCAGATGCTTGTTGATGAGATGTGATGCGATGGGTAGGCAGTTGACAATTTGCGTTTCAGCAAGGTTAATTCCAAATAAAACTCAATTTGTAAGAAATTGAATGATTTGACTGATAGATTATTTATTTTATTTTAAAATTTATTTTTATTTGATTATTTTTAAATTTAAAAATTAATAATTTAATAAATATTTTAAAAATCAAATCAAATATAAACTCATAAATATATTAATATATTAAATTATATACAAATAAATAATTAATATATAATATAATTCATAAATTTAAATTTATAATATATAAAAACTTATAAATATAATAAATAAAGATCAAAATAAATTTTATAAGAAATTAATAATTAATAAAATATTATAATTATAGAGTATTTATTTGACATATCTTTTTAAAAACTTATTTTATAATTAAAAAATATAAAAAATAACCAAATTTGAAGTCAAATTATAAAGAAATAAAAAAAATTTAAGCCAGTTGATTTTTGAAAATCGATTTAGGTTACCAATTCATCCAATTTGGTCTGATTTTAACCAGCTCAATTCCTTTAGATCATGAAAATGATTTTATGATTAAATTAAACTAATATAACTACCTATTCCTAGTCCTATTTAACTTAGGAATATCAAATGAATGATTTTGATAGATTTACATTTGATCATTGATAGATGGATTGACATTGAATCATTTATCTATTTATAATGTAATTAAAACTTTATGTAGATCATGGATTGACTCATGATCCATATATAAAGGATCATATACAATTTATCTTTTATCTATTTAATAATAATTATTTTTATATTATTTTTATTCTCATTATTTTTTTATTATTATAATTATATTTTATGATCATAAAATAATTTTTAACTATTAAAATTTTAAATTATATTTTAACTTTACCATTAAAAAATAATTTTTATAATTAAATTTTAAATTATATGTTAATTCCATCATTAAAAAAATAATTTTTTACTATTAAAATTTTAAATTATATTCTAAAAATATTTTATCTGTATTACAAAATTGAATAAAAGATTAATGAATTAATAATAAAATATTTTTTATTATCATATTTTTTCTTTTTTACCTCAAGGTTTTTCTACATATTATATGTACAAAGATAAAAATTGAATAAATGTGATCTAAAATTGACATTTCTTTAAAATTTGAAACATTTACAATAAAAAAGGAATACCTATTTGAAATTGTTATTTTCTTTAAAAAAGTTGATAATTTATTAAAAATAAATAACAGATCACTAATATTCAAATAAAAAATTAAAATTGAATATATTATATAAATAAATATTAATTATCTTTTAGAAAAAATTTTAACTACAAAATCTTTATAAAGATTAAAATGCTAAATATGCAATCCTTTTCATCTTATAAGAAATGCTAAATATATTATTTTTTTTATCCTATTAAAATGTTAAGCATAAATATAAATAAATAAATGGTTATCTATAGGTTGACTTAATATGATCCTTATTTACTAGGGTCAATAATAACCTAACTCATAGTTATCCAAAAATTAATATGAATGAGTTATAATAAGAATGAATATGGATGGATAAATATATATGAATTATAATTGTTAAGTCTATGTGCAATTATATTAGAATTTTGTGATTTCTGATTTTACTTTTATTTTTTATTTAATTTAATATAATATTTTTTATTTAAAAAATATTTATTTTGAGTTTTAAATAAAAATTAAGTTGGATGGGTTATAAATACTTAAACAGATTAACATCTTATCCATCCGTTTGACCTGTTAAACATTATAGATGGATTTGGATTGATTCAAATATGGATAGATTTAATGAATTAATGAATATCTATCTATTTTACCACTCCTAGTTCGACTTTCTACACAGTAGATTTAACTGTAAAAATATTCAAACTCCTAATTCTTTATTTGGAATAGTTAAAAATAAGATTTTATTTCTTTCTTAAATAAATTTATTTTTAAACAGTGTTTAAACTTATGTCAATAAGGATTTCATTTCATTCACCATTCCTTTTCTAATTATATTTATTTTGTTATAAAATCTATTAAATTTATTAAGGATTTTATTAGAATTTAAATTATTTGGTCTAAAACATATGATATATCAAAATTTTTATTCTTATCCTAATATTTTATTTATTATGATACTTTCAAAATCTATTTTTTAATTAAATTTTATATATTTTTTAATATATTTCAAATAAAAGAATTCATTTATCAATAAATTAAAATACTTATTTTTGACATAATTTTTAAACACTCAATTTTATTTACAAATAAACTAAATTCATTTTCATTAAAATAAAATGAATTGAATACGGAATTTTTTTTTCCCAAAGTGTAAGAGCTTGAAACGTTTGGTCATGAGTAGTTGAGTACCCATAGAATGGACACTCTCATAATTGTTGTCCCAACTTTGGTAGAAAAGTATGCAACTCTTTCAAAAGAGTGTGAACTAAGGGAACTGCAAGCCACAATGGTCCAAAAATCTGTCACTTGCTTCTGAGCTCAATAAAAACGTGACTTCATTTTCATACTACCTTTTCACATATCAAGATCAAAAAGTTATTTTATTTTCTTATATCAACATTTCATTTGAATTTAAATTTAAAATTAAATTTTATTTATTTAGATATTTATCTTCATTTCATTTGATCAAAATTTATATTTTTATTTAAATTTTATTTTATCGAGAAAAGGAGACAAAAGATTTTTTGACAACTTTCAAAAGAAGTTGAAAGATCTCCCAACTTCTTTTGTTAAAAGCAAGATTCTAAATCTAAGACTTATCATTGTAGCAAATTTAAATTTTTGAAATTTTCTATAAATAAGTTTCAAATCTCAAATATAAGGACAGAAATACAGGTCATTTGCTTATTCCCCCTCTTCTACCTTTTTTTAGGAGTATTTTCGGAATTTAACTTAAATTGTAAGTCTTCTTTTCAAATTTTATAAATAAAATCTTTTCTTTTACTTTGTATATAATGGTTCGTTCGCTATCCTTATTTCATAGCTTTGTTTTATATATATAAAGAGCTCCACATTTTTAACATTTACATACTTTCTCCTTTGGAAGTTTTACATCTCAACATGGACTTCGAAGCCTCGAGTGTTATCGAGGCTAGGAGTTCTCAAAGATGCAGCCTCTCCATGTATTTAACATTTGGGCTTTTGGGCTATGAAATGGGCTCAGAAGTGGTAATTATCTGGCCAATAATGGTCTTTCGAAAATAGCAGAATCAGAGGTTTAGCCCAAAAATTTTAATATAGTTGTCAGAAGTCTCTTTCATTTTCCTTTTTTTTGGTCCAAAAAACTCCCTTTAATATTACAAAAACTGTTAAAAAAAAAGAGGTTTAACCTAGGCCTTGGCATAATCGCTTGTTGGACCCCAGACCAAAAAATTAAAACATAAAAAAGTAAACAATGTAAAACACCCATCTTCTATTTTGTAGTGATTGGGTTTTATTTCTGTAAACTTTGAAAACTTTGAAATCAAATCCTTGAAGTATATAAAATTTAGAATTAATATCCATCATCCACTTAATTAATAATTTTTTAAATCATATGATTTTTTATAAGCTTCTTAACTAAGAATCACAATATTATTATATATTAGTTTATCAAGTCATTTTTTATACATAATTTTTATATTATATAATTAATATAAATTAAATTAAATATATATAATCTTAATTAAATATTTGAAAATAAATTGAGAAATTATGTGTCACTCAAATAAAAAAGTTCAATAAAATAAATTTGCTTTTTGAGTGTATGCTGTAGCAAAATCCAATATTTGGGTTATTACTAAAAATAAGAGATTATAAGTAAAAAATAAATTTTATTTGGTTTCTTCTTGGAATTTGTTAGCGTAATACACTTTTTTCATTTTATTTTTCATATTAACTTCTAATTAATATGACATTTTCCTATCATGAATTGCAATTTTGATGAAAAAATTATGCATTTTATGAAAAACTTAAAATGATTTTAAATACAAGTTGCAACACATAATACATGAGATGGAAGTTGCGATATTGTAGCATATTATTTTTAGGAAAAAAAAACTAGAATATATCATAGTGAAAAATATTAAATTATTTAGATTAATTTTTTCCATCCCACACAATTATATAAATTCAATACAAAATTAATTGCAGAAAAATAAATTAGGAGTGTTGACGTCGGAATTTGATTCGTATGGAGAGTTCTAGATTCCGGCCAACGGAGGTGAATTCGCGGACCCAATGCTGCTTCCTGAAGTGTGAAGAGAGATGAAGGGAGAGGAAGAAGGAGAAGATTGATATAGTGTTTTTAACGTGGTTCGGCTAACTTCGGACGGTACCGGACCCTACGTCCACGACGGAGTTTTTATTGATATTTGAAAAGAGATTTTTACAGAGTTTAGACATATAAGTTTCGGGCCTCTTCCCCCCTCTTCTAGCAATGCATTTTTATTTATAGAGGAAGGAAGAGTTACATATATTAATTACAAGTTACAGTTGTGTTATATCAAGAAATAAATAGAAAAGATAGTAAACTACTACAATTTGGCTGCTGTAGGCTTCTATCTATGGGGTGGGCCCCTCTTATTGGCTGTGAACTTGCATTTGTATGTGTTTGCCGCTCGGTATTGTTTTACCATGTGAGGTGTCTGTTACCTTGAGCTGTGGTTCCTAGCTTTGGGTTGTTGCGGAAAGATCGCTGTAGCGAGCTTGGTGTCGATGTAGCAGAATAGGGAACTCGAGCAGGATGGTCGGTTGCTCAACGAGCTAGTCTCATGATGACTTTGTCGTGTCGCTTTCTGGCGATAAGTGAGGTGGAGCTCGCTGAGCATCCTTAGTGAGTTGGGTAACTTAGCCTCTATTGGGCTCAAGTTTGTCTTGTTGTCTTAAGGTCGTTTTTGCCTATAACATGAGCCTTCCAACTCCCGGTTTGCTTTACGGATCGAGAGTTATAATTTTTTTGAGGCTTTGTTTGTATCTCCAATCAGAGTCCTTGCTTGACCGAATTGTCATTTCAGATGTCTTTTCATTCTACTTTAGGCCATGCTTTTTTTTGTTTGCCATTTTTGGCCGTTGGCATGGCATTGTTGCTCGTTTTGGGCCGTAGGATGAAGATCAGCCAGATGTCTTCTGGATTCTTTGGTGAACTGAGTTAGTCTTTGTATACCTTGAGGGACTTCTTCTTTCACCCTAGAGAAGTTCGATGGAAGAGGCTGATGAGCCCCCTGCATTTTCGGTGTCTAGGCTTCCAGTGAAGCTTGTTCAGACATGGATGGCCTGTTGTAGAGTGTTGGGAGGCATGGATAGCCTGTTGCGCGTGGCTTCGCCACAAAATCCATTTGCCGGGCTCTTGGGGAGTCTTGTGCTGATCTTGGACTATCTTCCCCAGCTCCCTTTATAGAATCCGGCATGGCTATTGGGACTCTTGGCGTTCTTTTAAGCTATGGTGGGTATGGTCCAGTAGGAACCGCTGACCGGGTATAGGAAGACTGTAGGAGTGGAGTTACTGGTCTTCCTACTGGTGGGAGTTTGCCTCCTGGTTTAGCTGACTCATCACTTTCTAACCGGAATGGTAGTATTAAGCTTGCAGGTTTCTTGCCTTTGTTTCTGCATTTCTTCTTCATCTGATGTAATTTTGCCTCTTTGAGGCTTCTTAGCTGCGTGAGCTTTTCTGTGTAGCTTCTAAAAGTTGTATTGGATGCTTCGTGCATCACTGTTTGTACATTTATGGTGATTAATGAAATGTTTCTTTGGCCAATCGGCTGTGCTTTAGCTTTTTGTTTTCTATTTGGTTGCCTTTAGCAAGTAAGAATCGGGTCGCATGTAAGCTGTGACAGATGAGAAATCAGGTGTGTGAACCATGATTTTCTGGCTATATGTTGGCTATGGATATGTATGTTGCATGAGAGTTGCAACAATTTTATTTTGATGTCTTTGTGATGTGGTAGGTTTGTTGCCCATTATCTGACATGAGCGTACTATCGAGGTAGGCTTGCGGGCTGTCTCACCCTTGATTTGTTTTGCTGTGGTGAGATGATAGCTTGTCGCCAAGCGAGATCATACGTCCGTACCACAGCAAGCTTGTTACTCAGTTTCGTAGCAAGCTTGTTGCTCAGTGGGCAGCAAGCCTGTTGCTCAGTGAGGCAGCAAGCTCGTTGCTCAGTCTCGTAGCAAGCCCGTTGCTCAGCCCCACAGTAAGCCCGTTGCTTAGCGAGGAGACAGCAAGCTCATTGCTCAGCCCCACGGCAAGCTCGTTGCTCAGTGGTCGAGGGATTTGTACTCTTGGTCCCAGTTTGAGGGGCTTGGTTTGCTTTGGATGTATCGACGGGGTAGGCCTTGCGCCGTCTCACCACCGGATGAATCCTTGCAATGGTGGAGTGAAAACTCTTCATTTGGATAATGCTTTTTTTGGCCAATCAGTTGTAAATTACATTGATTTAGCATTGAATGGTTCATACAACTCATTGTCATCAGTGTCAACGAAATATTACAGGATTAGAATATGGTCCTGATGGAGGGCTTAGGCTCTTAGGTAGCTACTCGCTGAGTCTGTTGAACTCGCTGCTCTGACAGTCTTACCATATAATTCTGTAGTCGACCTCTTCTGATAAGGTCTTCGATGGCATCTTTTAGTGCCCGACACTCTGAGGTGGTGTGTCTAGCCTCATTGTGATAAGCGTAGAATCTGCTTGAATTTCTGGACTTGGTGGGCACTCTCATCAGTTTGGGCCTTCCGAAGTCCTTATTGTGCCTTTTCGCGGCAAAGATTTTATCCTGTGTATCGGATAGGACGCTGTAGCTTTCGAAGCGACCTCCAGGTTGCTGGGCCTTTACCTTCTTCACAAGCTGAGGAGTGGGGTCATCATGATTCTCGCTACCCCTTTTTCTGCTCATGATGGGACTATTGGGGTCCACTTTCTACTTGGATTCCTCCATTCCGAAGGTTTCTTCCCATCTTATTTGCTTGGTAGCTCGCTCATAAAATTCAGCGAGGTTTCGTATAAGGGACTTGTACAGGCTTCTGTATAGCTTTCCATCTTTGTGAAATCCCGTCGAGATGGCTATTAGGAGGCTTTCCTCCGAAGGATTTTCCATGGAGTTAGCTTCATGCTTGAATCGAGCTATGTAATCTTTCAGCGGTTCATTTTTGCACTGGAAGATCATTGCGAGATGGCAAGGAGGCACAAGCTGCCTCTTCAGGAATCGATACTGGTCAACGAATTTTCTTTGGCATTCTTCCCAACTGCTAATGCTGTGAGCCGGGAGGTGTCTGAACCATGCATGGGATACTCCTTCTAATGTGGTCGAGAAGACACGGCATTTCATCAGGGGGTCAGTTGTTTGAAGGTCCATCTAGATATTAAATGCATCCAGGTGCTCATTTGGGTTATTGTTCCGGTCGTACAGTGGGATTGCAGACACCTTGAGCTTCTGTGGGAGAGGCTGCGTCTCAATCTCCACAAAAAATGGTAAACTTTTCTCGTGGCAAGGTTGATTGTTTTGAGGCCGTGGGCATTCTTCTAACCGCTTGAGCCTTAGGAGGATTTCCTCCATTGTCAGGTTCTGTGTTTCAGGTTGAGGGGTGGAGCTTCCTGCTTGTTGCGAGCCCCCCAGTTGTTGACTATCATGATCTTCACGAGTTTCTCTTTGAGCGTCTTTGTGAAGCTGTTGGAGCTGTGTCATGATTTCTTCTTGTCTCTGTGTGCTCTGAGCTTGAGCCTGTGCCAATGCTTTGACAGTTTCAGCCAACTCTCTTATCGTGTTTCAAGTGTTGGTTGGGGTTGGCCGGGCATTTGAGCCTTTTGAGTTTCAGGGGCAGCAATAGACTATTGGTGAACTCTTACAGCGGGTGTGCCTGCTGGTTGGGGAGCTGGAATGGTTAAACTCTGAATGGTTCTTCCTTTCGCCATTGTTAAGCTACAACGGAGACTTCAGAGAGCATATGGATCCCCACAGACGACGCCAAAAGATGTTGACATTGGAATTTAGTTCATACGGAGAGTTCCAGATTCCAGCCAATGGGGGTGAATTCACGGACCCAATGCTGCTTCCCGAAGTGTGAAGTGAGATGAAGGGAGAGCAAGAAGGAGAAGGTTGGCATAGTGTTTTTAACAAGGTTCGGCTAAATTCGGATGGTACTGGACCCTACGTCCACGACGGAGCTTTTATTGATATTTGAAAAGAGATTTTTACAGAGTTTAGACATACAAGTTTCGGGCCTCTTCCCCCCTCTTCTAATAATGCATTCCTATTTATAGAGGAAGGAAGAGTTACATACATTAATTATAAGTTATAATTGTGTTATATCAAGAAATAAATAGAAAAGATAGTAAACTACTACAATTTGGCTGCTGCAGGGTTCTATCTGCGGGGTGGGCCCCTCTTGTCGGCTGTTGACTTGCATTTGTATGTGTTTGCCGCTCGGTATTGTTTTACCGTGTGAGGTGTATGTTACCTTGAGCTGTGGTTCCTAGCTCTGGGTCGTTGTGGAAGGATCGCTGTAGCGAGCTTGGTGTCATTGTAGCTGAATAACGAGCTCGAGCAAGATGGTCGATTGCTTAACGAGTCGGTCTCATGATGACTTTGTCGCATCGCTTTTTGGTGATAAGCTAGGTGGAGCTTGCTGAGCGTCCTTAGCGAGTTGGGTAACTTAGTCTCTGCCAGGCTTGAGTTTGTCTTGTTCTCTTAAGGCCATTTTTGCCTATAATAGAGAGTTTAACATAGAACATCTCTCAATGTGAGAGTAAAACCATGGGATCTAGTATAGCAAAAATTCTTCCACTAATAAATAATAATGAGTACAATAATGTCTTCTTAAAAATTTTAGCGAACAACGTGACTAAAATTCTTTATCAAAATAGGTAGAATTTTTACATTGTAATCCTAACCAATTATTGTGTAAAATTAGCTAGCAGAGAAAAAAAAAATTCAAGATAACTTATGCTGCCTAAATATCATAACCAACATACTCAAATTTCATGCATATCGGAGTAAGTTTCATGATAAATCTTTTGACAAGATAAGTAAAAATTAGTGCAATCTTTCTCTTTCTCGCTTTAGCCCTATCTTGTCTCACACCTTCTAAATTCTTCACCCTATTTTCTTGCATGAAAACCTAAGCCAATATATATACATATACAAAGTCTTGTTGCAAAAGGATTAAGAATCCTTATTTTACTATAAATCATTTTTTTATTAATCGTTTATGTAAATATAAAGGGCATGTGAGCCTACTTAAAGGAACTTGACAACAAATCTTCCCTTTCCGACTAAGTGGGGCACTGCTGATCACAGCGTGTCGAGGCCGATTGAATTGGAAATTTATAAATTGAAGTTACCTAAACTAACTTGTAGCATAGGCAACCCAGGTCAAACTCAAGGACCATTTTAGGATGATAATATCAATGATATTAGGAGCTGAAATGGGGGGGGCTTGGCAGAATTAAAACTAAGCTAAACTACACTAAAACAGAAACTAAAACTACAACAAACACATGCAACTAGCCAAAGGAACCAAT
>JANHAO010028427.1:0-10610 GCA_026873985.1 Saraca asoca
AGTTATAATGGCTACAACACTCTTTCACGGCTCACAAGGTATCCTTCTAAATGAGGATTATAGATACAAGAGGCCCTCTTTCACTCATGGAGTTTTCTGCCTATCCCTCCCTTTTCTATGGTTCCTTCCCTCTTTTTTATAGTGAGGGAGAGGGTTATAAGAGTAATCTTCTTAATCGGTAAAATGATCACCTTCGCATCCTTAATATTAAATGCTTGCCGTTGGATAATTAATGCTAGGCAAATCATTGTTGAATTTCTGGGGAGCTGATGTGTATTGCCTGAGTCCTGAGCTGTCAACTCTTCCGACGTGTTTCAGGCTGCTGACTAGAATTTGTGCGATCGTCTGCCAGTGGCGGGGCAAAAGGAGATCGTGGGTTGAGGTCCCAGGGTCGTTATCTTCGTTCTCGTTTGATTATCTATTGGCCTTGGTTGATACGATCGTAGCCCTTCAAACTGTTGGTCCCGCGATATGGCGGGGCCTCATGGCATCATGGCTCTCGTGGCCTAGCGATCGTGGTCTCTTTCTGGTGGAGCTGAACCTGCTTTAGACTATGCTTCCCTGGATGTCGTTCTCCTCGAACCTCATATCTAAATAATGCCCATAACATAAGCCCCCCAACTCTCAATTCATTTTGCGAGGCAAGAGTTACGCCTTAGCTTGTGCTTCAGAGCGGTTAGATTATTGAATCCCCTGTCACTGATTAGTGTTTTGAGGGAATCTTCCACCTAGCGGGAACTTTGTATGAGCGGACGCAAGGCCGTTTTGCGCAAGAATTCTCTGCGAGGCAAGCACATTACTTGGACGAGACTCGCGCAAGAATTTCTATGCTTTCTGCATACTACTTGGACTTGAGATCATTTTTCGAGCTCCCGACCGACGCAAGAATTCTATGTGGTTGGCACACTACTTGGACGCAGGGTCGTCCGTGCAAGAATTTTGTGTGGGGCATGCACATTACTTGGACGTGACTCGCGTAAGAATTCTACGCTTTCTGCATACTACTTGGACGTGAGATCATTTTTTGAGCCCCCCAACCGGCGCAAGAATTCAGTGCGATTGGCACACTACTTGGACGCAAGGTCGTTTCGTGCAAGAATTCTGTGCGAAGCATGCACATTACTTGGACGTGGCTCGCGCAAGAATTCTACACTTTTTGCGTACCACTTGGACGCGAGATCATTTTTTGAGCCCCCTGACCCTTTGATGGTCTTTGAGTTGCCCGATTCGTCTGCTTGTTCCACACACACGATCTTTCATTTTCCTTATGACAGCGGGTAATTATAGCTTCTGAATTTTCATTCGATTTTCTGTACCATTATTTATTGATCTTCGTATTTCCTCAGCCGTTGGATCGTGAGTAGCCAACAGCCCTTTTGATCTAACGGTGGGGTTGTTTCCTTTTTATGTCAGAAGAACCCCCTTCGTTCCTTCTCATTTGAAAAAACTTCTCTTCTTTCATTCCCGGCTTATTCTGCTCAGTTTCCAGTTGTTTTCTGGTTTTCCCCTTTAGTTCTGGTTCTTTTTTCCCTGCCAAAGCTACAAATACATTTCAATTGGACTTTCGCGCTTAAGGAAACTACGATAAGTTTCAATCCATTTCTCTTGCTTTTCCGTTCCTTTGGGTCTCTGCGGGTTCGACTTTATTAGTTTATTTCTTTGGGATTCTATCTTGTTTGGTTTAGTGGAGCTGGTTTGTCGGTCGTTCCTGGAGTTACCCGATTTTTTCCCGTCGGGCCTTGATCATGTAACTCGGGACCATCCTTCTTTCTTTTCCCTTCTCCTAGTGCGATTTTGGGTAGTTGTGGTGGTGGTTCAGGTTGCACATGGCCTATGATCCGTGGGGGTTTTAGGCTTTTTAGTTTTGGTGTGGCTTGCTTGTAGTGGCCTAACCGGCTTTCTTCCCTTGTAGATGGAAGCAGGTCATGTGCAACGCCGTCATTCAGTAGGAGATGATGACGAGGAGATGGGAGCAACTCTAGAGGCGACGAGGATGCGATCTATTGAAGGGGCGGTAGCCAATGGGGGGGCGAGGTTCCATCATTCATAGCCCACCAAGGTCCTTCAGAGGGCTCGAGCGTCGCAGTAAGAGAATCCCGTGATCGTCGTATTTTTAATTTCCATGCATCTACGATGTGTCGGCAGGACGTTTAACTCACGGTTAATTCTCATCGGGTGCCGAGAATGTGTAGCGCCATGGTTCCTGCAGCGGACGATCATGCTGCACACCCCCTAAAGGTTTTATCGCCATAAGTTTACCGCACTTTATGGCTGGTTTTAGGTTCCCCGTTCCTCCTTTTATTATCGATTTTTTGAACAGAGTGAAGTTGTGCCCATTCCAACTCACTCCTAACTCATATGCATCGCTGATCTCGCTTGCTTTAATTTATTTTGGAAATCACCTGCCGCCACCGTCCCCTGAGACTCTATGCTATCTCTACTACCTCATATGTGTGAATGCATCGGATGGGTTGTACTATCTTACGACAAGGAGGACACCGTATAAAGATATCCTTCCAAAGGGGACCGCAATAGGAAAACCTAACGTAGGACCTTATAAATTTCATTAGTTCTACATATCCTGCCCTTCGTTATGATACCTCAAGAACTTTGATTTTGTTCTTTCTCCGGGTAAGTGGGTTGATAGTTGTCCTATAAAGTGATGTATTGTCCAACCCGTCTATCTCTTGTTTTACATTGCTGACGTCTTTCTTTTTTTCTTTTTGGCAGTTAAGACCCACAAGACTCCTACCTTGGGGGTAGGAGAGCTCGGGATTTTGTACAACCTCAAGTTGACGAGTGGGTTTGAGAATGACTTCAATGAATCTTGACTTTGTCTATATGGTCTTGCACCTCCTTTGAACATCGAAGTCACAGAGGAGATCAGGATTCGACGAGTGTCCGAGGTCTGACCTGCCAACTTTGACCATTCAATGATATTATGGACCTCATTTTGAATACCGCCCCGTCGCGTGGTGCAAAGCGACGCCTCCCAACTCTTGTAGTGGATCCTCCTCCTCCTCCTACAGATAAAGCTTCTGTCCCTGAAGGCTCGAATTCGGATAATGCTGTGTTGTCACCATCGCCTGCGGTCGCTCCTCTTGAGACGTTATCGTCACCTCGTTCTGAGGCAGTGGGTGCGGTTGAAACCCTCGTTCCGTCCAATCCCCCTCCCAAGAGGTGAAAGGCTAATAAAAGAAAGAGAAGAGCACCTACTCTCAGCAGTGAGGGTGACTTTGTTCCTCTTCTTACGGAGGCCGGTTCTCGGATTGAGCAGTATGCTTTGACCTTAGTTCAGAATATGAGCACGATCTTAGGGCTGAAGTAGAAGGTTGGGGCATTGGAAGCCAAGGATTGCACCATCGGGAGGCTTGCGGGATATGCTGCTCGCCATGGCCTTGTGGTAAGTTTCATTGCTCTCAATATTGGCGGTTATTTCGTGGTCGGTGACTTACGTCCCTCCTTTCTTCTTTCCTCTTTTTCGTAGGATGTTCTGACGCTATTGAAGATTGAGGAATTGGCGCGGGAACAAGAGGACAAGGAGTCTTCTCTCACAAATGACCTTGCAACCTCTCTTATTGAAAATCAAGGGTTGCACGAGAAGATCAAAGAGATGGAGGCTAAGCTTATGGACGAGACGCAGCGTCGTGAGATCGTTGAAGAGACATCTGGGCATATCTCAATAGATTTGAAAAAGGTAAAGATAGAGTTGGAGGATGTGAACAAGCGCCTTCAAATAGCCAATGAGGCTGCTGAGGATGCAGTACAGCGAGCAGAAGTCATGCTTCGTGGGGCCAAAACCACCAAAAAGGAACTGGACGAGGTGAGGAAGGAGCTTCATCTTACGAAAGCTGAGATGTCTTTACGAGTGACTATTACTGCTAGAGAGTCGAGGCAGCAAACTTGCAAAGACTTCTTTTTTACCCTATGGGAGAAGCACTCGAAAATGGACTTTTCGTTCTTTGGGTCACAGGCCATGGAGGCCGTTGAGTCCTTTAAGAGGGATGCCTTTGAGACAGACTCTCCGGTTGAGGAACGAGGTAAGGGGCCTTGTAGCCGGCTATGCTTAGACAACCATAGTGCCACTTTGGTTTCATTTTTGTACATATTTTAGGTTGTTATTTTGTATTGTGTTATAGGCTATCTTTAACCTTATTATAGCTTTGTTTTGGGGTTGTTTGACCCTTTTATTTCCTTTATTTTTTTGGGTGAATTAAGACTTAGGTTGTGTTATTTGTAGGCTATGTAAAGACTATATGTTTCAGCCAGTTGGATGGTGTGCATTTCAACTAGCTTGTTTAGCTAATTAGTTAGCCATGTCTTAGACCTAATTAGCTTATTTATTGGGTCATTTGGTTGGGAGTTTAGTTGGGCTTGTTTAGGACTTGTAACCTAGCACATATTTAAGCCTAATTGCTATGAGGGGAGGTATGTTTACCTCACTATTCAAATTTGATGAATTGAAAATTGAAGAGTGTTTCTTCTTAAGAGCTTCCTCTCCTAGGGTTCTTGTAGAACTTGATAACTTATCAAAGTAATTACTCCTTGTAGCATCTAATTTCATCACTTATCACTCTCCTTCTTCCTATCTAAAGTGTGGCATGAATATCCTTCTTTTTATTTCAATTTTTGGTGTTAAATTTGCTGAATTAGAGATAAATCCATGGGCATCTCCATGGGAGATCACATCAAAACCCTATCAAAATCTATTGATAAGACACCATACAAGCTATAATTTGGGAAGATGTCAAATCTTTTACACTTGAAGATTTGGGGATGTTTTGATTATGTAAAGTGGAACATTACAGACAAATTAGGATCTAAAAGTGATAAATGCTTATTTATGGGATACCTTAAAAAAAAGGAGTTACTACTTTTAACACCCTATTGAGCAAAAGATTTTTGTCTCAATAAATGCGACCTTCTTAAAAAGAGAGTTTATCATTAAAAAGGCTAGTAAGGGTAAAATAGAACTTAAAAAGGTTTAAGAACCATAAAATAACATAAATCATATGGTTGAGGATGAGCTTGATTAAGTTTCACAAAGGGGGAGATAAGTAATCAAGCTCAAAGTACACCTATACTCTAGAGATCTAGTAAGGAAAGTTGTGAACTTGAAAGATATGATTTTGTCCTCACACAAGAGAACAATGTAAATATTGTTCAAGAGAATAAACCTACTAGTTACCATGAAGCAATATTAGATATTGATTCCTTGAAGTGGTGAGAAGTCAAGAAATCTAAAATGGATTCAATCCATGAAAACCAAGTATGAGACTTGGTCACTCCACCCAAAGGAATAAAACCTTTTGAGTGCAAGTAGGCCTTTAAGAGAAAGAAAGATACAGATAGCATGGTACAAACCTACAAGGCTAGGATGGTGGCAAAAGATTATAGGCAAGTATAAGGCATTGGCTATAAGGAAACTTTTTCTCTAGTTGCCATGTTGAATTCCATTAGAATTTCAATTGTAATAACTGCACACCATGACTATGAGATTTAGCAAATAGATGTCAAAATAGCTTTCCTTAATAAAAACCTAGAAGATGATATATATATATATATGATACAACATGCAAGCTTTGTCTCTAAGACTAAACCCCACAAGGTATACAAACTTTATGGAGTTGAAACATCCATTTTGATGAAGCAGTCAAATCATTTGACTTCCTAAAAAATGTTGATGAACCATGTGTGTACAAGAAGGTTAGTGGGAGTGCATTCATCTTCCTATTACTACATGTAGATGACATATTACTTATAAGAAATGACATTCCCATGTTACAATCTGTCAGGTAATGGATGTCCAAAACATTCTCCATGAAGTATATGGGAGAAGTAAGCTACATTCTAGGCATAAAGATCTATAGAGATAGAACTAAAGGGTTGCTTGGCCTTTCCCAATCCATGTACATAGATAAATTACTAAAAAGGTTTAGCATGGATAGGTTTAAGAAAGGTTCTTACCTATATCTCATGGTGTTCACTTGTCTAGGAAACAATGTCCTAAGACTGAAGAAGAATAGAAATGCATGAATGAGATTCCCTATGCATCAACAATAAGATCAATCATGTACACCATACTATGTACTTGACCAAATGTCTCCTATACACTAAGTGTTACTAATAGATATTAGGCTAATCCAGTTGAAAGTCATTAGAGTACAATCAAGACCATCTTTAAGTACGTAAGAAGAACAAAGGATATGTTCTTGATAGATGGAGAAGACCCTGACTTGAGAATCAAAGGTTACATAGATGTAAGTTTTTTGTCCAATCACAATGATTATAAATCATAGTCAAGATTTGTATTTACTCTTAATAGAGATGCAGTATGTTGAAAAAGTTACAAGCAAGATACCATAATAAATCCTACAATAAAAATTGTAATTACAATTGAGATCGTAATTATGAGATAATTTATACATATAATTATATTTCGAAATAACCCTAATTGTTGAATTATTGAATAAACAAGATATCAACTATTCATGAGTGAATCAACATGTGTCATATCAAATTCTTTTAGAAGAATGCAGCGATCTCATATATTATAGATATGTTGATATCTGGACAAAACATATGAGTATATATTATGGAACATATGACCTAAATGATCTACCATGAGAAACCATATGGAATATTACTGTGTATCAATAAACTTCTCATGTGAAAGGTAATGTAAATGATACTTAAACTTGAGATTAACATAGTACTTTATGTATGGAGTTATGTACTTTTGAATTATTCTACATTTAAACTCGTAAAGAGTAGACATGAATAATTGTTTAGTGCACTACGATATACATAAAGGTAGTGATTGATCAAGAAAGAATTTTCCCTCCTTGGTAACAAGAAAAAATATTCAAAAGAATTTTTGACACTAGTGCTATGATCAAGATCATAGGTCTATGTATTCATATATAAAAGGAGTTTTATGTGTAGTCAACTAAGAGATAGCACATAGTCATTAGACATGCACATATAATTGGGCATTCAAATCAGAGTTGACACTTGAACCAAACCCTAAGTCTAATTTGAATATCCAAAGATGAAGGGATTGAATTACACATTAACATATTGTCACAAAAAGTTTCAATTTCCAAAAATCTATTCTTGGCATTTAGGTGGTCATAATGATTTGTTAGATGCCAATCATGATCTATGAATTTATTTGAACATTTTAGGGAAATTATGTTTGAATTAAAAAGTTTTAGTTTGATTAAACTTGTAAAAGCTTATGAATAAATTCATTGCCAATATGCACAGAAACCTAGTTGGTCACACATAATAGAATCTCTTTGATCCAAAGTTAAAAGAACAGTTAGAATGCAAAATGTTTTGAATTTGAGTGTTGAATTAGTGAACATCTTAGAAATTTGAAATGATTAATCAAGTATTCTAATATCATTTCAAGTGTTAACTAATTAATGATTTAATAATTCTAATAGAGATTATAATTATTAAATAGTAGCAATTTTCTAATGTTAATATTTGAATGTTGTTGGAACATTTACATTAATTCTAGAGGAGATCATAAGTAAAGGAATTATAGAGTTTATAAGTTTGGACTTATAATAGCCCAAGAAATGAGTTTGAATTTATTGGACATAAAAAGAGGGTGCATGAAGGTTCATGAGTTTAGACTCATTATCACCTAAGCAATGAGTATGGACTCCTTGAGCTAATAGGGTAGCACACAAGCCTAGAATATTAATCCTAACCATACAACCCAACCACTTAGAGAAGTGGACAGCACAAGCATGGAAAAACCTTAATTCATGCTTCACTCATGCTTGCTCCCTAATCTTACTTGTCCTCCAATCTTTTCTATTTAAAAAAGAGAAAAGCCAACCCTTTCAAATAACACACATAAGTATGAAACTGTAGCACATATGCTGTGTCCCTAAAATTCATGGAATGTGATCTCTCTTATCTTCTCCTCTTTGCATTCAAACACCAACCCTAACTGAGTGAATTTGTGATTCCTTAGAAAGCTACCACCTCCTAAGCTAGGGATTTGATTTTCCTACTCTACCTATTGCTTGAACATTGGTGGAGTCTTTGTATCTAATTGGTTCATGTGGATCACTATTAGTATTAGGGATCAAATCCAAAGGAGTTTCCTAAAAGTAATCTAAAAGACTTGATGATAAGGCTTGTTAGAGAGTTCATGGAATTGTTTAGAAATCAAATTCAAATTTGAAGACCTGGGATTCCAAGAAGAACTCTTGAGAAGGTATAATTCAAATCATTACTTTTAAGCTTTTTTGAATTATACAAAACTTTATGAATTAAGTTGCAAACAATATGATCCGAGCTTAAGGAAAAATTTTAAAATTCTTTTATGCATACTTGATACTTTTGATATAATTTTCCCAATAAGCCTATGTACTTTGTTAATGGATATAAATTTCACAACTAACAATGGAATTAACACAAGTCAACTTCCAAATTTGGTGCATGTATTAAGGGCTCAGATGGCAAACACTCAGAAATTGATTATTATGGCAAACTTCAAGAAGTGATTGAGCTAGATTATGATGAATTATCAGCCCACCAGTTAGTTTTGTTCAATTGTGAATGGTTTGACCTAACTCCTAATATAAGGACAAGATTCCATAAATAGTAAGATATTGTTGTATGCTAAAGTCAGCCCCACGAAGGCAAGTCTCCAAGGAAATGAAGACCAATCCTCATGCTTTAGCAAGAAGCTTTTGGGAAGCCTCGATCGAACTAACAGATAACAACAACGGCAAAGTAATTACAAGTGCCAAACCTAGCATCGCTCGTTACGATACAACGATGCTGCGAGGTACGGTCCAAGGAACCATACCCCAGTGACAATGCGACTCAGCGATAAGAGCTCAAGGGTCGACTCGGCATAATAGTTAATCACTCTACTTGTACTCGCTCCCTCGCTACAACGGCCTTCACGGCGTCTCCAATGCAAGGAACTCTCGCTTGAAACAACAGAATATCTTGCCCAATGCGATAGCAGCTATAAGCCTACATGTCAACCTGAGAAGGCTACTTCCACAGCCTACAGCCGGAATGTGGTCTTTTCATTGTCAATTCACATTTATTTGAAATAACACAACTGTAGCAGCAATTAATGCATGTAACCACTCCTTCCTCTATAAATAGGATTGCATTGTTAGCAGAAGGGAGACAGGCAATCTGGTAAGCAGAACTCCTACAAATTATTCAGTATTAATAAAAATCTCCATCGTGGACATAAGGTCCTATACCGCCTGGATTTAGCTGAACCACGTTAAAAACCACCATCTCACTCTCCTGGGTCACCTTTCATAACCCTTCAAAGGTGGCATCGATTCCCGAAACTCACATCTGGTTGACTGAAGTTCTAGTTCTCCGTATGAACCGAATTTCACCGTCAACAGATATTTTTTTAGATTCATGCCAATCAACGATGCAATAAGTTTGATCCCTTTGTCATAGCTTAACAAGTTGTGTAAGTTTATTATGCTCCATACCATGTTATCAAAGGAAGGGACCTAATTGGTTGGCTATCATCAAAACCAAAGCAAGGAGCATCGTAGATGCCCCAACAACCTATACAATAAATGCATTCCATGATAATGAATGATGCATATAATTTATACATATTTTATATTCCTTCTATACTTATCCTTTTGTCATATTTTGTGCTTAATTAGATACTCGTAATTAATTTAGTGGTTTGGTTAGTTTTTGTGCTTAATTGGATTAATTTAGTAATTTGGCACTATATTAAGTTTTTAGGTGTCTCTTGAATTTTAGACTTCTGTTTTAGGTGAATCTTATTGTTAGTCTTGCTAGCATATATTCTTCAATTTTGATGTTGAAAAACAATTTTAATTGATGTCACAATCTAACTATATGCTTTTAAGTATTTGTTCATTCTGCAGATTTAAAGTTGATTAAGCGACATTCAAGATATCAAGAGATCTAACACTAGTCTCAGTTTTAATTGATTTTTTTAGGATCTTTTGTTAGTGTGTTCTAATCAGTTTCGATCCATGTAAATTTCTAAAAATAGTTAAACTGAGGCAAAAATAAATTAAATGAAATGAGATGAGATGAAAACAAATATTTTCTAACTATGTTTTCAAATGGCTTTTCACAAGTTGAAATTTTTATAAAAACTATTTTTAGTGTGTGAATTAATTTAAGAATCGATTCATATTGAAAAACTTATGAAATCTACTCGAATCAATTAGATAATTGATTCATGAAGAAAAGTTTTTGAAAATGCTTTTACCAAAACATTAGAAAATGGTTTGAATTGATTAGGCAATTGATTCATGATCTTTTTACATAAAACAGTAAATCGATTCATGCATTGATTCAGTCATGAACTTTTTCATGATCTTCATAAGCAAATCGATTCACTAAACAATTAATTAATTGGTAACTGTTACAAATTGATTCATGACTTAAAAGTTAGTTACTTTTCAAAGGTTGGTTGCAATATCTATAAATACCCCCCCACTCTCATTTCAACACATAACTTCATATCATTTCTGTTAACCTTTTGTTAACCTTAAAGAGTTTTTAACCCCAAAAGAGCTTTCATTAGTTTTGGATATTGAAAAACAACTGAAAAG
>JANHAO010028428.1:0-10630 GCA_026873985.1 Saraca asoca
TTGCATATTATGTTCATAGTCATGTTCATTGCATAATTAAGATGAAGTCCATGGTGAGAAGTCCATTTAATCAATCCTATAAAAGGGTTATAGAATTATAAGAGTGATTATTATGGTTAACTTCTGCACCAAAATGACACTAGTCGAGATCTAATAACTGGGCATTATTAAGGTCTGTTGAGACTAGATGATGTGATATTTCTCATTTGATGAGCAGTTGACCCCCACAGGATAAGTGAGTTGTATTTGAATACACATGCGGACATGATTAAGTTAGTTTAGGAAAATGTAATTAAACAATCGTGATCTTGTCTGACCCATTTAGAGATGCTATTTGGAGCTCTATCATTAGTTAATCCCAAGTGGTGATCGCATGACTAATCCTTTAACCTGAGATTGTGGGATATCTTTTGCATGGAAGGTTATACTTTAACCAAGTCAAATAGAACTCTAGCCATGAGGAAACTATAAAGGCTTATGTTGGGTATTTCTAGAAATGCAGTTAGATATTGCCTAATCAAGATGACATTCATTACTACTCTTTTGAGTGATATCTAATGGCCACTCAATGAATTATTTTGATGGATGGAATCCTTGTACAAGGTTGAATCATCGAGACTCAAATTAGATTTAAGTGCTCGAATTCATATGAGTCAAATAATTCGCGATGTTGAGAAAATATGATCAGTTATAGAGGTTGACTATCATTTATACCTTTGACTAATCTAGATATGGTAATGAAGGGATCATATCATGCATTAAGGTTATTCACAACAGGTTTGTCACCTTATTGACTCCTACTAAAATTTAGGTAGCTATAATAGCTTGCTAGAGTCCGCTTATACCTTAAAGTCCATGGACAATTAATTGAAAAAATTAATTATTGGATAAAATTAATTGGATTAATTTTATATGCCTTCAAATGGTTTGAAGGGCATTATGGATTTTTGCCAACATTGCGGGGGCTTTCTAGGTCACACGCATAACGGAGAATGAATTATGACCAAAGGTAGATATATTTATATTCATAGAACAAATTATAATTTATGAAAATTACTGGGGCAAAGTTGCAATTTATGGAAATTGCATAACGCTAAAATGTAGTTTACAGAAACTATTGGGGCCAAAGTGAAAAATTAGATTTTTCACTTCAACCACGTAAAATGACATCGTTTTGGACCAAGCCTATAAAAGGCTAAAACGCTGCGTTTGCAGCAATGGATAACATAGCCCAAGCCGAAAAGGACAGTTTGTCTGGCAAACCTTGAAACCCACTTGCTCCGTCTGCGGTCCCGTCCAAATCTTCCAATTTCAAATCGGAAGTCTACTCCTTCAGCTTTGCTAGCACCTTGGAAAAGTTGTAGTGGCCTAATTCCAGCATTCTCTGGCATGGATCACCAACAGGATTGGGACACTTGGATCGGGTTAGTGGCAAGCTCTCCAGCCTTCTTCCGCTATGTTCAAGCTCTTCTAAAGGTTAGTAGAGCTTCCTTGTAAACTTATGAAGCTTTAATTGTCCAAAACCAACATGATCTAGGGTGGATTTGCTCGGTCCAATCAATTTTGGAAAAATTTTGAATTTTCTGGCACCGAAAAAACCTAGCACACATGACCAACTTTCTCAGGTACCATGTGTATGCGGCCTCCTATTGGTCATGCATATAACTAACTTTCTTAGGCATCATATGCACATGACCTCGTCATGCATATGACTAACTTTCTCAAGCACCATATGCATTCGATCTCATATCTAGGATGCACATGACCAACTTTCTTAGGCACCATGTGTATGTGATCTCCAAATGGTCATGTATACGGCCCACTTTTTTAAGCACTATATACATGCATCACCCACATGTAACCAACTCCCTCAGGCACGGTGTGCATGTGACCTATTACTCATAGCTCTCATGTGACCTATCATTTGTAGCTTGCATATGACTTCCTACTAGGCGCAGCCCTCATGCAACCTACCTATATACTACTCATCATTAATCGAGGCACTCTAATGCCTAGATTCATAGCTCATTAAGAAGCATGACCGATTAGTTATTTAATTACTTCATTTTACTATGATTTGTAGAAGCTTATATTATCATCTGTGATATGCAGAATATCCAACTCAACATTCAAGAATCATGATGAAAAGTTCATTCATTAAAGTCTTACTCAATGAGGTAAATTTACATCAGAAGATTCAAAATACAAATCAGAAGAAGCCTATGACTACTACATTCGGGAAATAAGACTGGCTTCCTAGAGATGAACTCCAAGCAGCAGGAGGACCAACGGGCACGCTTGCTCCTTAATCTTCTTCTTGTCATCCTCCTCAGCTAAAGGCTCCTTTTTAGCTCACCTATCCCCCCAAGATTGAGAAGTAGGGGATCACGCTGGGAAGGTTGAGCCTTATGGCATAGCCGTGAGAAAATAATTCAAGATCTATGCTAGATCTTTCAAAATCCTTAAAAAAGAATTGCCCATAAAGATTTCCTATGTAGCAGACCATACACACCTGACCAGAAAGGCATACCATCAGAAATATGGGGGGGTGCTTATCTAAGGCGCCCATCAGGCCACTCTATGAAGAAGGAAGAAAGATTTCCTATGTCTTAAATAGACCAGTTTGGTCTCATCGAAGAATCCAGAAGAAATCCAACCATTTTCTTATTAAATGCCTTGGAAGAAAATGAGACTGAAACACCAATGACTATAAAGCACATACAGTAGAAGGTATGGCTTAGAGCATATTAAACGACAAGCTGATCGCAAAGACTTTGACTGCATGATAATCTACAAATGAAGCCTTTGCCAGTAAACTATAACTCTCAGCCAGCAAAGCGCACTGAGAGTTGAAACCTAATGTTATGGGTGTTTTCTGATTCTGTGCAAAATGGGTTGATAAAAGCCTAACAATAGATAAGTCCAAATGAGAAAAGAGCTAAGATTATCAGATCGCTAGCTATAAAAGCACGGGACAAGGTAGAAGCCCTAGCTCATGAAGGAACAAGCCCTAGCTCGCGTAGGCCAATAATTCATCCTGTGCGAGCTCGTATCACCAAAAACGAGCTTGCAAGCTCGATGTTGCTGACCGTAGCAACCCAAGATCAAGAGTCATAGCTCATAAGATGTAATATCTCACCCAGCTAAGAGCTCACCTATAGAAAGCGATCTACAGAAGTCGACTAGTAGTCTACAGAAGCCGATTTGCAGAAGGCATATTTGTCATTTACATTTATTAGTTGATGTAACATAAATATAACTTATGTAATTACATTTGTAGCCTCCTAGCCTTTATAAATAGGAGGGGGAGATCATTGTAAGAAGAAGCCAAAAAAATATATACTGAAACTCTGTAGAAATTTTACTAGATCAATAAAACAATATCATGGACGTAGGGACCGGTGTTGCCTAGTTTTAGTTGAACCATGTTAAAATTCCTTCTACATTCTTACTATTCTTCCTCTCCATCTCTTCATCCTTTGTTTACATGACCAGATTATAGCTTGAGTCCTTAAGAACTCTTTGGGTTGGCTGGATTTAGACTGAACCAAATTTTATCGTTAACAGAGTTCAAGATCATTTGTTTAGCTAGCCTAAGCAAATGACTAGTTGATTGCTCTTGATTGTTCGTTTGGTTGCATAGTTCGGGAGTGGAAACTCATGGATTTTCTTATTCAAATTTAAAGGTTATCAAAGTTTTGAGCTTCTTCTGAGCTTTTATTCTTGATCCTTATAACTCCGAGTCCATTGCCTGTCTTCAAAACATCTGACAACACTTATTCCATGATCCTCATGAAGAGATTCCCATTCGTTGGATGGTTTTAACCATCCCTATTATTTTGGAATTCCTTTCTTTTTGAGATACTTTTATTATTCTTATCTTTTTACAACTCCTTAAAAAAGAAAAATTCTTCCTTTGTTATGGAACCCTAAATAATGGATTTTCGCTAGACAATTGTCCTTTATAAGTATGCATATAGCTTTCTATGGATTGCATTTTTGTTTCTTTTAGCATTTTGTCCTTTAATTTCCCTCCCATTTCTTTTCTTTCTTTGAACATTGTTCATTAATTATTTGTGTTAATGTATATTCTAACTTTATGGCAATTTTTGTAACTAATTAATGCTTATTGTATAATCTCTTCTCTTATTTTTATGATCTTCATCAATTTTGTTAATTGTATTTTTACTTGGTGATCTTCTTTTCTAGTGGTGCTTAAGCATGAGTGGTTTGAGTTCAACTCCTTTAGATTGCCTCCATTGATCCGACATTGCTATAATTGAGATTTTGAATTATCTTCGACAGAACCTAGTGACTCAAGAATGACAAATGGGCAATAGACTGGCATCATCAATGTCAGGTAATTTAGAATCAATAATGGACAATAATGCCCAAATGTGGGTTGAGAAGGATAAGCTAAATTGGATAGATGTAGAGGTAACGAAAGCGGAACTTTTACCTCTATTGTCTGATCCTACAACACTCAAGAGTCTTCTTCAAGCAATGAATTACTCCAAAGATTTTGCCTGCATGACCTTTGAGGCTGCCCATAAGATGGATACCATATGCAATAATCATTATTTTATTTTATATGAATGCTTTATTCAAATGCTTGAAGTGCGACCACCTTTGAGTCCCTTTCAGCAATCCGTTCTTAGGGAAAACAAATATGTGTCTTTCTCTACTAATATTTTAACTCTTGGACTTTGCTGGAAGCTTTTGAGGCCATTTGTCATGAAATCAAGGATGTCAGTTTTATCCTGACTAGCAAGCTTTTCTTTTATTTCCTAACTTATTTTCTTGGGAAGGAGGGTACTAGGATAAACTTTATCCATGGACTGAAAAAAGCACTTTTTAAGAGTATGTTTACTAAGAAAATTGTCTAAATATGCTTTGTATTAGACAATTGGCCTATGACTTAAATAGGTTAATGCATAAAAAAAAAGTTTCAATTAAATGATATTTCAAGCATCCCATCGATTGGATATAAACTTAGATGACAGCACATATAGCTTCAAACATTAGATATTATGACAATTTTGTTAACCTTTTACATCACGTAATCGGCCAAATAATTATTTTACATTAATTTATAAGAGAATTTATTTTCAGTGATAATAAAAGTTATCATCAAATAATAATAATTTGTTACAGAAGATTTTCAGTGGAAACAGTATTTTTGTATCAAAAAAAATCTTATCATTAAAAGTTTCAAAAACAACAAATGGTGTTTGTCATTAAAATTTTTTATTTTATGACAAAGTTTGTTGTCTTAGTAAGCTGATATTTTTTATGATAATTAAATCCTATTATTACTAAAAATCAAGTTAGTGATAAATTTTCTTGTCACTATAATGTTAATATTAAATGATAAAAATATAATTGTCACTATAAAATAAACAACTTTTGATCATTTTGAAATCTACTAGATTTGCTCTCTAAAAATTAAACACAAGAACTTATAGATGGAATGAGTGCCTGAATCACTAGTGCGTGTTTTTCATTTGATTTATAATTACCATTCATTATATGTAATTTATTATTTCTTATTTTGATTTCTTAATTTTTCAAGTGTATATATCTTTTATGTCTCCAAATAAACATTAGCATTGAATTTCTTAAATAATTTGTATTAAATATTTGTATTTTATTTAATATATCATTAAATCATTCTTATTTAATAAATGTCATTGATATTTATGATAACAAAATTAAAGTTTTTAATCAATTAAAATAATGTATCATTATAATATTATAAAATAATTATTTATAATTATTTATAAAAATTATATTTGAAAATTTTAAAATATTATTTTAAAAATTTTATATGAATATAAAATAATATTTGTGACAATTAATATCATCACTGAAATTATTTTTAATGACAACATATTTACATTGTCACTAAAAGTATAACATTTGTGACAATCAATATTGTCACTAAAATTTTTTCAATGATCAGATATTTATGTCGTCATTAAAAATATAATATTTGTGACAACCAATATCATCATCAAAATTTTTTTTAGTATTAACATATTTATGTCATTTCTAAAATATTATATTTGTGACAATTAATATTATTAGCTTTTTTAAGTGTTAATATATTTATCTTATCATTATAAACTTTTTTAATGATTATAATTGTTATCACTAAAAACATATTATTCTTCTTCCAACTTAAAATTTTTCAACGATACAAAAATTAATTTTTATTGAAAATAATTTAAAAAAAAATAAAATTTATTACTAAAAATTATTGTTTTTGTGATCATAAATAAATTTTATCACTAAAGCTTTTGGTACTCATTGTTGAATTTTTATCACTAGAAGTTAAATTTCTTTAATGTGAAACGTTACAGGAAGGTTTCACGCATCAAAGAAAGCATGTCCATCACATATATAAACTCGTATATTTTCTTTAATACAAGAGAATTGTATATTTAATGAATTGTGTGCACACCACAACACAAGATCTAAATGACATATCATATATTGATCTAATAGTAAAATCCTTGAAGATAGGATTATCTTCTCATGACAGAGAATTTTGGCTATAATATCATGTAAGTGCATGCTCATGGCCGAAGCCTCGTTGTAAGGCCGGGAGCTTTAACTCCCAAAATTTTTAGGAACAAACAAATTTTCTTTTCAAAAAAAAAATCTGAAAAATAAAAATAATTTCATTAAAAACTTCTCAAAAGTTAAAATAATTTCATTAAAGTGCTTAAAAATTGATACTTTAGCATGGCCAAAAAAAAAAAATTTAGCCTCAACAATTTATTTCTAGATTTGTCCATTTGCATGCGTCAAACATTTGGTAAGCCTTGATAGTGTACGTGGAAGTAATACTTTTCAATTAATCTAGTATGCTTGCATATATTGTTTACTGTTTTGTGGTCAAATTTTAAATAAAATAGTCACCAAAATGATTTTTTATTATTATTTTGGAGGCATTTGTTAACTAGGTTTAGTTATCCACTGAACCTGAAAAGTGAAAATTGTTTCAAAATAATAATAACACATCAATTCAGAATTAGTTTCAGCGGACACTTCACGTTTGCATATGAATAGAATTTTCCTTAAAAAAATTATTCTTCAATTTGATGCTAATAAAAAATTGATTTTTTCCTTTTATTTTATTTTCCATATCATTCCTTTTCAAAATATGTATGCCTTCCACTATTTTTTTCTTGTTTTGTTGAATAGTGCAAGCGGAGGTGGGCATGGCTCATCATTGGAAACAAGACCCTCCTCCTCTGCAAAATAATAAAATTTAAATTGTGATGTTGGAAACATTTTGAATTAGACAATTTAGAACTATGATGTTGGATAATTTATTAATGCATTTTGAGTTGACAATATGAAGTTTTAGACAAATGTATGACAATTATTTTTTTTTAGTTAGTTATGAAGCATTTTGCTTGTGCATAATTGTTAAATCTGTTGTTGCATTTTTCTTTTTATGCTTGAATTTAGGATTTAACATATTAATAAAGAAAATTAAAAAAAAAAAACAAAAGATAAGTACTAAGCAGCGGTTTCAAAGTTTCATTAGTAAGTATACGATTTTAAATAATAATTTGCGCACATTTAGAGGTTTCAAAACGTCGCTGAGCATGATAATATCAGTAATTAGAAAAAAAAAACTTCTGTTAAAATACTCCCAACATTACGTGACTATTTGTGAAATCGCCTATAACTGTTAGTCTGTTACCGTGATAGTTCATACTATCGCTAAATGAAAAAAAAAAAAAATGGCTGCTAAATATAAGTTTTATGGTAGTGTAATTGGCAAATCTACTTAAACGCGAAAGAAAAAGTAGTGCCACGTCTCGGCTCAAATACTAATTTTTTTTAAAAGGTGGCAATTAGAGCTGTCAAAACGGATTGGACTCGTTGAGTTGGCCCGTCCCGTCATACAAATGAATTAAGTTGGGTTGAGGTTTTACTGATCCGTTTAGAAGTGTGTTTTTGAATCCGTCCCGTTTAGATTGCGGGTTAAAGCAGGTCGGGGCAGGTCGAGGCAGGCTGACCTTTTTTGACAATTTTATTTGAATTAAAGTTATCAAAATAGGTTGGCCCGCAGGTTGGCCGCCCCGCCATACAAATTAGTTAAGTTGAGTTAAAATTTTACTGGCCCGTTTAAAACTGAGTTTCTGAGTCCGCTCCGTTTGAATTATGAATTAAGACGGGTCAAGACAAATTAGATTGGATCGACCCGTTTTAACAGCTCTAGTGGCAATGGCCAATCGGGGCAGCGTGGGATGAGCCACCTTTCCCTTCACCCGTGTCTGCAACGAAGATTTCTACCTTTCTCTTCCCATACCCATCTTTACACCCTGTTGGCTGGCGGAGAGATCCTAAAAAATTCACAAAAAAAAAGATAAAAAATACAATAAAAATTACAAATTTAAATACTCCATATTCATACATAATTATTAATAAAAATCAGAATATATTACAATTGGTTTGAAGTCACACAATCATTTAAACAATTTCAAGCTTCAAGAAAAAAAATATATATCTCTCTTCAACACTGACTAGATTAATACTGTGGATCTGGCTCCACAGTAGTCTAGACTATGACAATGAATGAGTAGCAGTACTGTTGACGATGGATGGCATGTACTCCTTTGACTGTGATTCAGTTGTTGTGACAGTAGAATCAGGGCAAGGGAGTTTATTCATGTTAATTAAATTACCGAAATTTACTACTATATCTAGGTATTTACACCCACGCACCGTTCAACTGAAAACGCATGGATACGTCCCTTCCTGATAAATATAGGGCCTGCGGTCCAGTAAAATAAGTCGGGATCCAATTTAACAACTTAGTTGAGGCTATCGGTTAAGTAGAAGACCTTCTTATTCCTCTAATCATTTATAACTATAAAATATTTTACTCTTTTATTTAAATCCTCTCTAATTTTAATATTAAAGGGGCTTTTGGTCATCATCATTGCTCAGATCATTGTAGAGATACATTCTAATCATCGCACTCAATTGGCATCGTCTCTGATTTGATAACCTATAGAACATCTATATTTTTGAGCTGTTCTAATTATATTTCATTTTTGTTCGAATTGAATTATTCAAGTTTTCATTTATATTGTGTTGACGTCGGATTTTGGTTGATATCCCAAACTCCGGCCAACGGGGATTCTTCGGGACCCCCGACCTGTTCTAGCTAGATTAATGTGTGTAAAGGGGGATTGATCAGGTTAGCAAGGGAAAAGAGGGGAATATGAGAGGGAGCACAAGATTTTTACGTGATTCGACCAAATCTAGATTCACTGGGCCCTACGTTCACGGTAGAGCATTTATTATGATTGTTCTTAATTATTTTTCTCCGCACCTAGCCCCCTTCCTCTCCGCTAACAATATCATCCTATTTATAGAGGAATGATGAGTTTTTATCATTAATTACAAGCTACAGTTGTGTCACATCAAATAAATAAATATGGGTGGCGAAAAAACTCCTTTCAATTCATAGGCTGCGGAAGCAGATCTTCTTAGGCCGACATACAGGTTTGTAGCTGTCTTTGCATCAGGCAAGATGCCATGTTGTCCCAAGCGAGGGTTCCACAGTTTCGTAGTAGTCGTGAGAGTCGCTGGGAGAAGGGTGCGAGTATAGCGGTCGCGGGGTTGATTCTCGAACCCATCGCTTGCAGAGTTGTGCTATCGTCAGAGGATGTCCCCTCGAACCATGGCCGAACGAGCGCTCAAGACTTCCACTGTTTGTTATCGTTACGGCGTTTGAAGACTTCTCGTGAGGATTCACCTTCGTTATCTCCGTGGACTCGTCCTCGTGTAGTCACGTTTTCAGCATACAACACAAGCCCCCCAACTCTCAGTACGCGCAGTGTGTTGGGAGTTTGGAGACCCCTTGACTTTCTTTTGAGCGCATTCTTTCTAGAATTAGCTTTTCTTTTCACTTCCCCATTCCTTTGCGGTTTCCAAAGCGAAATTTGGGCCTTTTCCTAGGGCTATTAATGCTGGTAGTTGAGGGGAATGAATCTGGACTCGTCAATGGTCTTCTCCCAATGCTATTTAAGGAAGTGATACCTCCTCCTTGGCCTCACAGCCAAAACATGGATTATCCTGATAAAGTTCCTTCAGAATTTTGGTCCCGAACTAAGGCGTGTATGGTCTGCTGCATAGGGGACTCAGAAGAATCGGTTCTCCTGGTGACGTGGAAAAATCTTATATATATGCCAGATTGCGTCCCTCTGACTCCGCCGTGAAGCGGCTTCCTGGCCGACTGTGCTCCTGAGAGGTCCCGGTGAGGTTTCCTTCGGGAGGTGCAGGTGGTCGAGAGTTTATGAGGTGCAGCACCACCGCTGATTGTGCATTTGAAAAAAATATCGGCGTGCTACCTTCAAAACACGGCCATTCAAGGCTGGCCTCCTCCTTCTTCTTCTCCTCTTCTCTCTCTCTCTCTCTTTTTTTGCTCCACAACTAGCCTTGTACTTATTGTACTCCTCTTACTTTGTATTTAGAGTTTTCTGATGTAAATACTGTTAGTCTAGATGGATGCCCTACACCAATTTGATTGAGTGCTAGCGCATCCTGGACTATACATTCTGTGCATTTAGATAGAAAGGTTGTACATTCATCTTATATTGCA
>JANHAO010028429.1:0-10612 GCA_026873985.1 Saraca asoca
ATTCTACAAAAGATCTACATTAGATTTAGGATTTTATTTTGATTTTTATAGGACCTTTTGTAAGTGAATTTTTCACAATTTAGCTCCTATTATTTTTCTTAAAATGCTTTTTCAAAATGAGGTATTTTTTAAACCACCTGAAGAAAGCTATAAAACTATTTTTTACTTCATGAATCAATTTGCACATCGATGCATTGAAGAACATATGAAAAAATTCATATTAAAATCAAAGTCGTAATCGATTTATGAAACACAGATTGTTTTACAGAAGGTTGGAAAAAATAGCTACTTCGATGCAGTAATCAATGCAAAAGTTATGCATAACAGATCATACTTCGATTACCACACTGAGTAATTAGTTATAACTATCTATAATCGATGCTACAATCGATGCAACGACTGAAAGTTAGTTATTCTATTACAGACAATTATAGCAGTAAGAGCAGCCTAACTGCCTCTTCTATTTAGATGATTATTCACAATTTTCTTCATTATTCAAGTGCGAAAAACTATTCTCTCATCTCTTTTACCTCTTTATTTTTGATTTGCATTGATTCAAAGATCCTAGAGCTTTCTTGTTGAAGATTCACATAGTTATGTTTGAGATTTTCATCTCAACACTGGTTTTGTATTCTTACCTTTTTCTCTATTATTTTCTTTTAGATTTCTAGTGTTAGAAATCTAGTTTCTAGGTTTGGAAAAGCTCAGTTTAAGTCTTCTAGGTTAGCAAGACTTTATTTAAATCTTGTGCGTGTTTAGGTTTAGAAGAGTCCAGTTTAATTCTTTTAGGTTAGTAAGAAGCTTGTAAAGTCTTTTTGTAAAATTGACAGTTCAGAAGCCTAATAAAATCTTGATGTTTTTGATTAATTGAAGTAGTCTTTCAATTGATGAAAGATCCGTCAAGTAGACTTGAATTGTGATTTCAATTTAAGTTGAATCACTTAAAAAACTCTGGTGTTTCCTATTTATTTTTATTGCACTTGTTATTTTCTAGTTTCTACAATATTCATTACTACATTATTATTTCTGCTATATTACTGATTCATTTTGTCAGCTAATTCATCTTAATCTTAAACAAATTTGCTGCAATAATTATCTTTATCATCTTTCTTTTAAATCTATCAAAGAAACCAATATACTTGTGCAACTCATTAAAAATAATCCAAAAAATAGATCTAACGATCTAAAGGGCAAGATCCGTGTTTTTCCATAATATATTTTTTGATCTGGGACTTAACAATATCAAGATCACAATAGCCTAGATAGCACAAGTCTATATCCTCCTGAGCATCTACCAATCAAAATATATGCACATAACCACTATACCAATTGCCAAAGCTGTCACTGTCAATATATCTTTAGGCTCTACAAAAGGTAATCTACTCAATTAATGAACAGATCCTAAACTAGATGGGTGAGAATGCACAGTGGGAATAACTTCAGACTTTAAAAAACATGAAAAAAAAATAGGATGAGTTTCATAAAAACTCAGTGTGTAGATAAACCTATAGAAAACCAGAACTCAAATTTTCAACTTATATTCAAAAATCCAAATAATGAGTCATGCATTTGTAAAGGTAAATTCAACAATTTGATAAAACCATTCAAGATTAAAGTCAGATGTTTTAAGTCTATCTGAAAAGCCATATTCATAAACATAGTAATTAACAATTTTAAAAATCGTACCTAATAGAGATCTTCGTAATACACCAAACACACCAATTAGATATTCATATATTCTCCCCTAAACACACTAATTAGATATTCTAATCACAAATGCACTGGAGGGTTTTTCAAAGAATTTTCAATGGATCTAGGATTTAAAAAAAAAAGTAATTAGTCTAAAATTATCATGCTACCTAATAAATCCAAAGATAAAAATCAATTCTAATCAGATCATGATATTAGAAATTAAAAAATATAATCATTCATTCCAGGTAGCATAAAATTCAGTAATGTCAGAAATTTCATATCATGGAAAAATGAAATTTATTAATTTTATAAACAGTAATTATTATAAAATGCGAAAATGTGCTCAGATAAATCATTTTCATATTTATGCATCATATGGATAAAATTTTAAATCAAACTATCATATTTATTCATCTTACTCAGAAAGGATAACATTCCAAATAATAAATTGTTTTGTTTTACTCGAAAGGGGATTTACAAAATAGCAGGATCATCTACTCACCTTAAGAACTACTTAAATGATCAAATTTTTCCAAAAGGAATGGTCAATGTCGCAAAAAGGTTCCACAAAGTATTAGGTCACCCAACTTAGTACAATCAGTATTAAAATAATCATTGAACTTAAATTTAAAGTCTTTTGATTAAATACACCTATCCAATACTGATATTAGACTACAATATATAGAGCTAAAATTTTAAGAATCAAATAGTAGAATCACTTACTTGGATGTTTGGATGGAATTGAAAATTGATGTCAATGTACTTGATTTTCTGATGGAAGCATCACTGAAGCTGATTAACAAGAATTTCAACATATAGTAGAATTTTTGGGGTTTAGGGTTTCATGTATGATTTCTTGAAAACTTGAGGTAGGCTTTATATAATATGAATCTAATGTTTTAGGAAGGCTTACTAGCATCCAATGGAGTTATGTGAAGCTTAGTTTAAGCTGGTTCATCACTAGGAAAGCCAGCTTGCGATATGGTTGAAACGCATTGGAGAAGGAGGAAGGAAAAATTACGAGTTGAACTAGTAAAGAGGGGGTGCTAAAGAAGAGAAAGGAAGAAGAAGCAGCTTGCACACATGCCGAATGAAAGATGAATGAAGATGGAAGACGACTAGTGATGGAGAGAACACATAACATGGGAAAGTGTTTAGGGAAAAAGAAGCAGGACATGATGCTTAAGGAAATAAAATAAAAGAAAAATGGGGCAAATTATAGTTTGGCCCCACCAAACTTCAACATCATCATTTAAGCCTTCCAAAAAATGAAAAAATTACTTTAAGGCCACAACAAAATATTTAAAAACTTCACTTTGGTCTGCCAGATTAATTATTATTATTTATTTTCTCTAAGATATCCTCCCACAAAAGAATTTGTCTTCAAATTCTAGAAACATAGTTATACTAGATCAAAACAAAGTATCAAATTATCTATTAAGAATAAGGGTCCAAAATCATAAAAAGTGAAGGTCCATAACACTAAGTCATTCGAATAGATGATGGTATTTATCCTTTATAAGAGGACAAAGTTCCTAAGTCATCTTTTCTTTACCATGATTTTCCCACAAGACCTTCACTGAAGGATATTCCTTAAAGCAAAGCTTCCTAATTTGATGATCAACTGTAGCTATAGGACGCTCCTCATAAGTGAGATGACTATCTAACTCAACAGGAATATAAGGAAGAATATGAGATGGATCTAAAACATACTTCTTCAACATAGACACATGGAAAATTGGATGGATGCTTTTCAATTCTGGGGGTAGATTTAGCCAATAAGCCACAGTGCCAATCCTTTTCATAATGGGAAATGGGCCTATATATCAAGGACTTAGCTTACCCTTTTTACCAAATCTCATTACCCTTTTCGTGGGTGATATTTTCAAGAACACTTGATCACTCACCTAAAATTTCAAGTCCCTTTTTCTCTTATTTGGTGGCTCTGAGCTTTTATTAGCTTTTCTTGAATGATTTTAACCTTTTTATTTGCATCTTGTACCAAGTCTGGGTCCAATAACTTTACCTCTTTTGTTTCAAACTATCTGATCGGAGGCCTATGTTTCCTTCCATATAGTGTTTTAAAAGGAGCCATTTGGATTGCAAAGTGACAGTTGTTGTTATAAGCAAATTTAATCAGGAGCAAGTATTATTCCTAACTATCTGCAAATTCTAGCCACAAGCCTGAAACATATCTTTTAAAACTTGAATGGTTCTTTCGGATTGATAGTCAGTTTGAGGCTGAAAGACAATGTTGAAGTGAAGTTGTGACTTCAAAGCATCTTGAAAAGATCTCTAAAATCGAGCAGTAAATTGAGTACTCGATTGGATATAATTGACAAAGAAACTCCATGTAAAGACACAATCTTATCTAAGTACAACTGGGTGTATTAGGAGGCTGAATAAGTTGTTTTCACTAGAAGAAAGTGAGTACTCTTGGTCAAATGATCTATAATCACCCAAATTGAATCATAGCCTTTTCAGAGTTCTTGGTAGCCCAATAAGGAAGTCCATGGTCATTCTTTTCTATTTCCATCTAAGAATTTCTAGGTTCTGATGCAAGCCTGCAGGTCTTTGGTGCTAAGCTTTTACTTGTTGACATGTGAGATATTAGGAAACAAAATTTGCTACATCCCATTTCATTCCTTTCCACCAATAACCCGTTTTAAGATCCTGACACATTTTGTTATTAGTAGGGTGCATAGCATAAGAAGAGGAATGAGCTGTATGCATAAGTTGATGTTATAGATTAGACACTTTAGGCACTCATATGTGACCATGGTAGGTCAAGGCTCCTCTATCATCTCTCGCTAGGCTAGAATCTGGTTCTTTCTTCATTTTGTCTAGCAACCTATTTATGTTCACATCCTGAGTTTGTGCAGTCACAATTTGATTAACCAATGGAAACTGCACTTACACATGAGCCATGAATATCCCAGGTTCTACTATTTATAATTGAACTCTATAGGCTTCCACCTTATGCATCTCCTGAATGATTGGTCTCCTGTGAACCTTAATGTGAGCAAGGCTTCCTACAGACTTTCTACTCAATGCATTGGCTAGCACATTAGCCTTGTCCAGATGATACAAGATGGAGTAGTCATAATCCTTCACCAATTCTATCCGGTAGTGTTACCTTAAGTTCAAGTCTTTCTACTTAAAGATATACTTCAAGCTCTTGTGATCAGTGTAAATCTCACACTTCTTGCCATACAGATAATGGCACCAAATCTTCAAGGCAAACACCATCGTAACCATCTCTAGATTATGAGTGGGGTAATTCTGTTCATGTTTCTTAAGTTATCTTGATGCATAGGCTATGACTTTGCCTTGTTGCATCAAAATGCACCCAAGACCGATCTTGAAGGTATCATAATAAATGGTATAGTTATCACCATTGGTAGCTAAGGCTAGTATTGGTGTCGTAGTCAAGCACTCCTTGAGTTATGGGAAGGTTACTTTACATGAATCAGACCATACAAATTTAGCATGCATTTGAGTCAACTTGGTCAATGGAGTCAAAATTTGAGAGAAATCTTTCACAAAGTGGCAATAATACCCAAACCAAACCTAAGAAGCTATGAATTTCAATCACTGAAATGGGTCTAGGCCAATTTTGAACCATTTCTACTTTTCTGGATCCATACTAATACGTTCCTTAGAAAATACATGTCCCAGAAAAGCTACACTGGATAACGAAAACTCACATTTTGCAAATTTAGTATATAATTGATGCTCTTTAGGAGTCTGCAATACAATTCTAAGGTGTTGTTCATGAGCTTGGTCATTAGGGGAATACACCAAGATGTCATCAATGAATATAATTGCAAATTGGTCCAGGAAGGGTTTAAAGATCTTGTTCATCAAGTCCATAAAAGCTATGGGAGCATTAGTTAGTCTAAAAGACATCACCAGGAATTTATAGTGACCATACCGTGTTTGAAAAGTAGTCTTTAGGATGTCTTCCTTTCAGATTCACAACTGGTGGTAGCCTGATCGCAAGTCAATCTTGAAAAAGTATTAAGCACCTTGGAGTTGATTCAACAATTCATTAATTCTAGGTAATGGATACTTATTCTTCATTGTGACTTTGTTTAATTGCCTATAATTAATACACAATCTTAAAATTCCATCCTTTTTTTTTACAAATAGCATAGGAGTTCCTTACGGTGAAGTACTGGGGCGGATAGAACCCTTATCTACAAATCCTACAGTTGCACCTTCAACTCTTTTAACTCAGCTGATGCCATGCGACTTAATGGAATAGAGATGGGATCAGTTCCAGTAACAACATTAATATATAATTCAACTTCTCATTCTGGTGGCATTCTAGGTAGTTCTTTAGGAAAGATATTTAAGAATTCCTAAACCATTGGTACATTTTCTATCTTTTGTTCCAATGGCTTTGTGTCCCAGATGAATGCTAGATAAGCCTCACATCTCTTTTTAATTATCTTACTGGCACGTAAAGCAGAAATAGGAACATCACCCTTATCTCTCTGAAGTATAAGAACCTCTCTATCTAGTACATGAAAGTTGACTAGTTTATTATGATGATCAACACATGTATGATGTGTTGATAACTAATCCATGCCTAAGATAACATCAAAGCCAACCATGTCCAACACAATCAAATCAGCAGGCAAAACAATTCCACACACATCAACCTCATAATAAGTATAATATTACAAGCCGTCAATGTCTGACCTAGAAGAGTAGATACCAACAGCTGTGATTCTAAAGAAAGTCGGGGTCTAACAAGTCACATGGCCAAATAAGTGGATAAAAATGAGTAGGTTACACCTAAATCAAATAATACATATGCTAAAATAGAGTAAACTATTAAGGTACTTGTAACCACTACATTAAAGGCCTTGGCATCTTGCCTTGTCAAGGTGAATACTCTCATAGGAATTCCTTGTCCGCTACCATGACCTCTACTAACTGACCTTTTACCTCCTCTTCTTGTAGTAGAATCAGATAATGAGGGCTTCGTGGATGCCATAAATCAAGGCAGAACATTCCCCAATGCACCAGTGAAATTGATGCCACTAGATGGGGTAGAATAATAAGGGCAATCTCTCATCAAATGACTTATCTAACCATATTTGAAGTAGGCTTCAGTTCCTTGTCTATAAATCATGAGTGAGCTTTCCCACAGATTTGGCATAGCCTTAGTGCCTCAAGTCTGACTGGAGCAAAATGGCTAGAACTGGATCCCCCAAAAGGGTGATAACTAGAAGCAACAGCACTTGCAGACCTCTTACTCGAATTACCCCCACTTGGATGCTGTGGGGGTATAGGTACATCAGGCCTCTAGGAGGGAGGTGCATTGGAAGCTAAGGATGTTTGTCTTCTGGAATCTCTATTGGTACTCTTAGCTCTAGATTTCTTTCCTCTATTGCCTTGGGCTTCTCTTGCCTTTTTACCTATTCGTATGTAATGCCCTTAGCAACTTGTATAACATTAAAATAGTGGTCATTAAGGCCATAAATGGATTTCCTGGATTTGTCTCTTTCTGTGGGAATCATATGTTTCACAAACTGTGAGAAGTGGAGGAATTGAAAGGCATATTCAGAAACCGTTAGTCCTCTTTGTTTCAGATTATAGAATTCTTACAATTTGGCATACTATTGTCTTTTTAGAAAGAACTATTGTAGGAAAGCATGTGAAATGTTGCCTAAGTATTAGCCCTATCTTTTGTGGATCCATGGTTTTCCCAACCTTGATACTAGTATGCTGTGGATCTGTCTAGCTGGAATCTAACTAGCCTTATGGCCATATCTTTTGGACATTCTAGGACCTACACAAATGCTCGATCTAGTTTAAGAATACAAGAGAATCCACTGATGGCCCAATGCCGGAATACCTAAAAGGCTTGAGTTTCTGGAACTTTTGCAAATAATTTCTAAAATTCATGGTGGTTGGCACTGTAAGAGGTGGAGGGGTGGAGACAATTGAGTTTTTGGCCTCTTTTGTTGCTACTTTGTAACCTATGTTAAGTCAGTTCATCCACAAATTCATTTATAGCTCTCTATAAGTTTATAGCCTATGCTAGGGCATCTAAGGTGAAAGGGCCAACTGAAGCTCTAGAAGTGGAAGGAGCCTCTATTTCAGGTTGGGTAATTTTTGGCTGCACTTCTTTATGTGTAACCTTACCTCAGCCTCTAGCACAACCTCGGCCCTTAAATCTACCCTTGTCTTGAGGTAGTGATTGTGAAGAAGATGGTTGAAGCTCTTTTGGATGCTTCTTCTGATCAACGTCCAAGGTAAGCTAAGGATTTGATTTTGGGTGGCATTTTCCTATTTTCAAATAAAAAGATTGGTTTAGGCAAGATTCAGATACATTTATATACGTAGGATTGAAAGATTTAGGTAATGCAGAGATTTTCAACATATTCGTGATGTGGGCATCAATATATTCTTATTCATGTGTTGTGCTCCCGAACGCACTAATATGAACTTGATATGCTTATTCCAATTTGGCAGTTGGAGACCCCTAATCATGCACTTAGAATCTAGACCATGCTCTGATATCAATTTTGTCACGTTCCAATTTAAGGAATGTGACTGGCGTTTTAGGAAACCCCTTACAAGCCTAATAATGTAGAATCTTTCCTAATTTGACTCAACACACCAAAGACCAAAATTAAATTTATGCACATTCAAATATTTCCATTTTAAATCCTATTAAAAATTCGGTAGAGTTTTCTCTATTTTTCGGACTTCTGGACACAAGGCTTATATAACATAGAAGGGCTACATGCCCTATACACATCCTGTATAATAAATCAAAATCACAACAGCCCATACAACACAAGTCTGTATCCTGCTAGGCATCCACCAATCAAAATACATGCACATAACCACTATACCAATTGCCAAAGCTTTCACTATCAATATACCTTTACACTCCGTAGAAGGTAATCTACTAGATCAATAAATAGATCATGAACTAGATGGGTGAGGATGGATAGTGTGGGTGGCTATGGGCTTTGAAAAACATGAAGAAAAATAGGGTGAGTTTCATAGAAACTCAATGAGTAGATAATCCCATAGAAAACCAAGACTCAAATTTTCAACTTATATTAAAAAATCCAAATAATGAGTCATGCATTTGTAAAGGTAAATTTCGCAATTTGATAAAATCATTCAAGATTAAAGTTAGATGTTTTAAGTCCATCTGAAAAGCTATATTTATAAACATGGTAATCAACAACTTTAAAATTTGTTGCATGTTATAACATATTGAAAATTTCTCATTAGGATGATCACACAAAGTGATTCATTGAAACCCCTTGAAATGTAGAGGTTTTCAAGTATCAAAAGAAATCCTAAAAATTCAAAATGTAACTAGAATCCAAAAGATAACTCCTTAGGTAATCGTACCTAATAGAGATCTTTGCAATATACCAAATACACCAATCGAATATTCATATATTCTCCCTCAAACACACCACTTAGAAATTCTAATCATAAGTGCACTTGAGGGTTTTCTAGGGAATTTTCAATGAATCCAAGATTTCAAAAAACAAGTAATCAGTCTAAAAATATCATGCTACTTGATAAATCCAGATATAAAAATCAATTTTAATCCGATCAGAATATCAAAAATTAAAAAATATAATCATTCATTCCAGGTAGCATAAAATTCAGTAATGTTAGAAATTCCATATCATGGAAAAATGCAATTTATTGATTTTATAAACAATAGTTATTATAAAATGTGAAAATACATTTAGATAAATCATTTTCATATTTATGCATCATATGAATAAAATTTTAAATCAAACTAGCATATTTATTCATCTTACGCAGAAAGGATGATGTTCCAAATAATAAAATTGTTTTGTTTTACTAGAAAGGGAGTTACAAAATAGTAAGATCATCTACTCACCTTAGGAACTTCTTAAACAATCAAATTTTTCCAAAGGGAATGGTCAATGTCGCAAGAAGGTTCCACAAAGTATTAGGTCACCTAACTTGGGAATTTGATTCACTTTACCTATTTAGGTATAATTAGTATTAAAATCAATTCTTGAACTTAAATTTAAAGTCCTTTGATTAAGTACACCTATCCTATAATGATATTAGACTACAATATATAGAGCTAAAATTTCAAGAATCAAATAGCAGAATAGCCTGCTTGGATCTTTGGATAGAACTAAAAATTGATGTTAATGTATTTGATTTTTCGGTGGAAGCATCATTGAAGCTGATTAACAAGAATTTCAACATATAGCATAATTTTTAGAGGTTAGGGTTTCATGTATGATTTTTTGAAAACTTAAGGTAGGCTTTGTATAATATAAATATGATATTTTAGGAAGGCTTACCAGCATCCAATAGAGCTATAGGAAACTGGTTCACCGCTGAGAAAGCCAGCTTGCGATCTAGCCAAAATGCACTGGAGGAGGAAGGAGAAACCGTTGAGTTAAACCAGTGAAGAGGAGCTGTTAGAGAAGAGAAAGGAAGAAGAAGGAGCTTGCACGCTTGCTAGATGAAGGAGGAACGAAAATGGATGATGACTAGCGACGTCAGTTTGTCAAAGCTGATCAAATTAGAAATTTATAAAATCGAGTTACCTAACTGCTTGTAGTATATGGAAACACTGTGTCGAACCCAAAGATCATTTGTGGATATTATCAATCAAATTAGGAGTTGGAAATGAGGGGGGGTTGGCAGAATCAAAATTAACAGAAAACTACACTAACATGTAGAAACTAAAACAGAAATAAACAAAGCAACCAACCAAGGGAATCAACTTGAGATTAGTGCATCCTTGATCACTAAATATTCATTCAATTGTTGTTAATCACAACAAGAATCCTTGAAATGATTAATAAGTTCAATGCAGAACTCAGTCACAAACAATCCATCAAGATCTCAATGCATTACTTGGTTTTCCTATCCTCTTCTA
>JANHAO010028430.1:0-10607 GCA_026873985.1 Saraca asoca
ACTAAAATTATATTTTATATTTTCCTAAAATATGAGTTTATTATAATTTATTTTTTATTAAAATTTAAATCTAACTGAATCTCATCTTTAATTTTTCTTATCTAAAAATTTTGGAGTTAAATTATCATATTATAATAAGAAATTATAAAGAATTATTAATGCTTTGAGTGCTTCCCTCTGTATAACAGGCTCCAAAGCTATTGTATCATCCTTAGCTCCATTATCAGTAGAATTTTTAATGATATTAGCAATAATTTCTTCTAAACTTAAGCCCTTTGAACTTGTATCATTTTCATCAAGATAAAGCAATAGTTAATTTATATCTATTTTATTACAATAGTCCAAATCATTGATTATTGCCTTAAGTTCATCAATATCTTTTTCATCTAAAAGATCATTTAAGTTCTCTGAGGTCATTTGTTCCATAGAACAAATTTTACAATGTCAAAAATAATTCACTATTGTCTTTGCATAAATATTTGTTGTTTAAGCTGAGATTGCAAGATTGATTACATGCAAAACATTTATCTTTTCTGAATTGCTTTGCCCTAATTCATAGCCCTCCAAAAGTTTATGATAAAATCTTTTACAATAATGCATCTTGAAATTTCTTATTATCCTGGCATCATATGGTTGGAATTTTGATGTCATGTTGGGTGGCAAAAATAATAGCTTAATATTTTGTAATCCTTCAATATTCTTTGGATGGGCTGGACAATTATTTATCACCAAGAAAATTTTTTTTCCTTTCATTTTATTGTCAAGCCATCGAACATATTCTTCAAAAAGCATTGCAGTCATCCATGATATTTTGTTTGCACGATATTGACAGCTCAAAGAATTCATGTTTACATTCTTGAAACAATGTGGTTTTGCATACTTTCCAATGATTCATAAAGAAATTTTTTTATGCCATTTTCATTACAATAAACAATAATTGTAAGCTTTTCTTTGTCTTTTTTTTTCTTTCAAGTTGCCTTGTTACAAGAGAGTGACCAAGTTGCAACCTATAAAACAATCATGTTTCATCCATATTAAAAACATCTTTCATGACAAATTGATCTATTTTTTCCCTTATAGACTCTAATTTCTTCTCCATGTCTTGCTTATCAATTGACTCACTTTCCCAAAATGTCGAAATGATTTAATTTCATATCTTAACTTGAATTTTTCAAGCCAGCATTGAAATAAGTTGAATTCTGAAGTCTTTTCAGGGTTTGATATTTTCATAGTCTCTTTTGTTTTTTTTTAAAAATTCGCTCACTTGATATATTCATACGATTTTGGTATTGAAGAAACTACTCATAAACAAGCTTCTCTATGTCTGGAAACTTTGATGGTTTGTGCGGCTTAGATTTACCATTTTTTTCTACATCAAGTGAGAGGTACTCTAATAATCACTTGAATATATTTGATATTGTACGGCTTCAAGTGAAAATTTTTAGAAACCCATTGCTACAATTCTTTTTGAGTGCATATGACATGCTCTCTACTATACTCACATAATGCTTTACGTATTTGATCAATCATGATTAATTTATGAACATTTTTTAGATGGAAAGCCATATTTTAACAATGAGATACTATAAGAAGACTTTGTATTTGTTTATTATATAAGAACACTTCTTGGACATTTATATACATAATATTGTTAGTTTGATTTATTATATGCATTTAATAAAATATAAGTGGACATTTTCATTTAGTATTCCTTATCTTTTTGACCTCTTGATAATAGAAAAATGATATCAGTTATGTTATGGGAAAAATTCGGTACCATGAGATGGGTTGGCAAAAGCCCACTAAGAGTTAAGTCCAACAAAGAAGCCTAGCTAGCCTGACCGTGAGGTTGCTAAGTAGAAGTTTCAACTTGCTAAGTCGCATAACCAATATACACAACGAGACCTAGGGCAACGATGTCCTCAACTCGCTAAAGAGACGAGTTCTAGCTCTCCAAAGATTCGAGCTTGCCAACTGCTCAAGCTTGATATCGCTGGTCAGTAGCAGCCCCAACACGCGAGCTTCAACTTGCTAGATGCAGTGCCTTACCTAACTAAAAGCTAGCTGAGGTTAAGCACAAAGCCAATGGACAACTTGCATAATGCTTATCTGTAAAAGAGTAGCTCAAGGGCCCCATTCGTAGAAAGTAACCTACGAAAGTCATTTTGTAGTAGTTTAGACAATCTTGTATATTTAATGCTTAATGTAACATATTGCAACTAGTAAAATTACACTTGTAACCTCTTCTCCTCTATAAATAACAGGAAGGAGCCCTCTGTAAAAAAAATTCTAAAGCAGATAGTGAAATTCTGTAGAAATTCCTCCAGAAGTAATAAAAGCTATTGTGAACATAGGGATCGATGCAGTCAGATTTTGGCCAAACCACATTAAAGCACAATGTTTTATACTATTCCTCTTCTTTTCCTTGCCTTTGCACCCATTTTCTACATTTGCAGCTGAGTTGCAGCTTAAGTTTGAAAGAACCCCCTCAAGTTAGCCGAATTTGGACCTGAATTGAAACCCTTTGTCAACATTTTAGCAAGCCCAGTAAGACTCATCTGCATCCTAGTTCATTTTTCTTCTACTGCAATGGCAAGAGGAAGAGCCATTAGAACCTCGAATGCTCTGGTTGATCATACTAAAGGTCACGTTTTTACAACAGACTCCTCCATTGCTCCTATAATAGGCATTACTGCTAGCTTGCCCTTGGCTAGCTCTTTTTAACATGTTGTTATTGCTAATGGGATTGATGAAGTACGAGTCTTGTTTCAATGTTAGGAGAAGCTGGAAAATATGATGTGAGAACTGACTAAAGTAGTTAAGCTTAGGGTGTGCAAAGACAGGCCAAAATTGTTACACTAGAAATGCTCATCACCAGCAGCAAGCTGGGTGTTCGAGCAGAGCTAATAAAGAGCAATCTTCAGGTCACTACTCTTACTATGAGGAAAGTTAAAGGAGTCAGTAGTCTTCCGATCAACAATCTCAAATGCAGGATCCACTATGGAAGAGTTGTTTCGAAAGATGAACTAGTTGGAGGAACGCCTTTGAGCTTCGAATAATCGAGCTTGCTATAAGGAGAGGTCACCATTCTCCAAAGAGATCGAAGCTCAGCCCGTCCCTTTTAAGTTCAAAGTCCCCCCTGATTCCTCTGTATGATAGGGATAGTGATCCGTATGACCACCTGGATGCATTCAATGTTCAGATGGACCTCCAAATAATAAATCCTCTAGTCAAGTGTCATGTTTTCCTAGCTATATTAGGAAGCCAACCCCGAGCATAGATCAGAAACCTCCCAGCTCGTATCATAGATAGCTAGGAAGAGTGTTAGAAGAAGTTTGTTGACTAGTACCAAGCATTGAAGAGGCAGCTCGTGCCACCTTGCCACCTTGTAGTAATCTTCCAACAAAAAGATAAGTCGCTAAAGAACTACATTGCTCGGTTCAGGTGAAAGGATAAGAGTATGGATAATCCCTCAGACGAGTTCATCCTGACGGCCATCTCTGTGAGACTTTGTAAAGATGGGAAGCTCTATAAGAATATTTACAAGTCTCCTATCAGTAACTTGGGCGAGTTCTATGATTGAGCTGCCAAACAAATCAAGTGGAAGGAGACCTTCAATTCGAAGAAGCCTAAGGCAGACAACTTAGATTAGAATAGGAAAAGGAGTAGTCATAGAGATGGAAAGGATAACTCTAATTTCTAGCTCACTAAGAGGACCAGAGATGAGTAACCTCAATACCAAGGTCACCATGAGCACTACAGCGTCCTATCGGATACTTCGGATAGGATATTTGCAATAGAAAGAGGTAGAAAAGACTTCAGGACTCTCGCTCCCTTGAGGGCTCCTTACGTGAGCAGAAACAAGAACAAATTTTTCACCTAAAACAATGAAGTGAGGCACAACACCTTAGATTATCAAGCCCTTAGAGACGCAATTGAAGATCTAATTAAGAGAGGCTGCTTAAGGGAGTACATGTTGCAACCTGCATCACAACAGTCCCATCCTTAGCAAAATCCTGAGCAAAGGGAAATAATTGTATAGTAAGAACCATATATTGATCTTGTAATGAGGCATGTAGAAGTAGCCAAAATTTTGAATATGACAGTCTCTGGGTAAATGTTCTAAAAAAATGTCAATTCGGAAATGAGCTCTCAAGAAATGAGTCCACCTATTCATCACTGGGGAAAATGTATCCTTTGAAAGCTGAAAAATTTGATTTGCAATTAGGTGTCTCACTAATACGACCTACTTTCTGGCACCGTATTAGTGCGACCTACTCAATATTCTCGTATTAGTGTGACCTACTTCTTGGAATTGTTCTAATACGACCTGCTACTTTATGTGTATAACCAATATTCTTAGGCACTGTACACATGCAGTCTCACTCACATGACTAACTTTCTCAGGCACCTTGTGCATGTGACCTTTTAACATGTATACAACCAACTTTCTTAGGCATTACATGTTCACGATTTGCTGTTCGCCATACATACAACTAACTTTCTCAAGCACTATATGTATACGACATCTTGTTTGTAACTTTCATGCGCCTTGCTACTTGGCTTGCTAAGACAAGCCTTCCATATGACTGCTAACCATACCATATGGCATATATCCTTTTAAGCCATAATTTATTAGGTATTATCATTTGCAATCTGCTTATCATACAACTAATCTAATAGAGTAGAACTTACTCACTAAGGTCAATTGACTTATCGAGCAATCACCTTAATGTTTCATTAAGCCATGATTTATAGGAACTCGATTGTTCCAACCAGCATGTGACCTCTTGAATGGCCGACATGGCGTATTGGAAAAATAGTGATGTTATGCAAAGCTCATCAACAACCTCATTTAGCAAGATGAAATTGCACCTAAGCATTCATAAAATGAAACTCAATAGCTTGAAGTTTGAAGGGCATCATAGATCGAGCTTTTGCCAGTAGAACTTCAGCTCCTAACCTGCAAAGTAAATTATGAGTTGGTAAGGCTAATGCTATAAGAAAAATTTGATACCATAAGATGGGTTGGTAAAAACCCACTGGGAGCTAAGTCCAACAAAGAAGCCTAGCTCGCCTGACCGTGAGGTCACTAAGCAGAAGTACCAGCTTACTAAATCGCATACCTGGGATTCACAATGAAGCCTAGGGCAATAGTGTCCTCAGCTTACTAAAGAGATGATTTCTAGCTTGCCAAAGACTCAAGCTTACCAAGTGCTCGAACTCGATATTGTTGGTCAATAATAGCCCTAGCACATGAGCTTTGACTCATTAGACGCAGTGCCTGACCTGACTAAAAGCCCACCAAGGTCAAGCGTAAAACCAAAGGATAACTTGCATAGTTTCCATTTGTAAAAAGCAGCTTAATGGCCCCACCCACAGAAAGCGACCTACAGAAGCCATTTTGCAGTAGGCTAGGCAATATTGTACATTTAATGCTTGATGTAACATATTGTAACTTGTAAAATTACACTTGTAACCTCTTATCCTCTATAAATATGAGGAAGGAGCCCTGTATAAGAAAAAAAAGTCTAAAAAAGGTACCAAAATTCTATAGAAATTCCTCTAGAAGCAATAAAAGCTATCGTAAACGTAGAGACCGGTGTCATCCAATTTTGGCCAAATCATGTTAAAGCCCTGTATTTAATATTGTTCATCTTCTTCCTCTTGTCTTCTACACCCATTTTCTACATTTGCAGCTAGGTTGCAATTTGAGTTTAAAAGAACCCCCTGAAGTTGGCTAGATTTGGATCCGAACCGAAATCTACTATCAACAAGTTACACTAAAGATATTAATACAATTAAATTATACTTACAAATCAAGTATATATAGATTGGTTTATATTCCTTAGATTGTTAGCCTCCTTTTATTAATAGAATAATTCATATTTTTATAAAATAAAATAATTTTTTAGTTAATTAAATAAGTGTTACTTTGAATTGTAAATATACTCGATAAATTAATAAATTATTAATTTATGAATTAATTAACATTTTTTTAAATTGATAAAATTTATATGGTCCTAAGATTATTAATTTATAAATATTTTACTATAATTTTTTAAAAAATTGAATTTGTAATTTCATTTAAATAATTTCAGTTTACCTGTAAAAGAATTTTATTATTGGAAAATAATGTTAAAAAAAAATTAAAATCTATTATTTAAAGCATATTGAAAAATAAATTTTGTTAGTATCTGTTAACCATCTATTTTTCATACAAGTTGACTACATTGAAGTTAAAACAAATTAGCTTCATCAACAAAGGGATTGTGGTGGTTGAAAAAATATAACTGAAGTAAATATACGTGTCAAACACATGATAAATAGTTATCTTGTAGTTATTTTAATGCATTTATTTTATATTTTTATCTTTTGGTTTTTTTAGGACATATATTCATTTTTCTAGGTGTCAATCTTCTTGAACAGTTATTCAAAGGAATTGTCTATGGTCCTTGTAAATAATGCATCAACGTAACAATGAAGGATAATGTTTTTTATGACCACTCAACTTACCAAAACACACTATGTTCTTTATGGTGCTCTGTTATAAAATTTAGCACTATGCTTATCCTTTTAGCTTTTAGGGATCCCCTCATAACTATGATTGTAATTTCATATGCCATTATTGCACTTTTTGATATAATTCACAATCATTTGGAATGGAATCTTTATATTCTTTATTGCTTTCAACTATCTTGCTTCATCTAGAGGTCCCAGAAGATCAAAATCTTACCTATTTTTGGTGAAGGACCTATCTTAGAATTGAAGCTTTCCAACCTGTGAAATTTGGCTAAAAATTGGCATATCTAGTGGGATACAGTTAAGGTAGAAGTGATACTATTGTATTAGGTAACTTTGAAATTATGTCTATTGCAAATTCAAAAAATGACCCTTAAAACGAGGAAATGCCTTTCAAAAAATGAAAATACTGGCAATGCTACTAGTTCTACTAAAAATGCGATTGTTAACAACTAAAATAATCAAAATAATATGCAAAGAAGCAATCAAAACTAAAACCAAAATAGAAGGAACCGACAAGAAACACTAAATAGAAATAGAAATAATAACAATTTGGCGAACCAAAATGGACTATGGGATAATAGTGGATTGGTATTTGTGGGGTCAATGCCTCATAACATGCCATATTTCCCACAAATAGGCCAAAATTATTATGGAAATCCATTTGGTGTAAATCTTCAAAATGTTACTATTTTTTCACAATAAATGGATGAAAGTAATTATGATATGATTCACATGGCATCACAATAGACTGTGACCATACTTTAACTAATGCTAGAAAATAATACTTTGAGTCAACAAAGAATGAATTAGAAATCAAAAAGTATAGAAGTCCATCTAGGCATGTCACGACCCAATCCCCAGGTCCGTGACCGGCGTAGAAGGTCACGGACCTGGGGATTGGGTCATGACAAAGATAATATCAGAGCAAAAGATTTAGAGACCTATGTATAATATAATACCATACTCATATATGTTTTATGACTCTGTATAATATGGATCCTCTATTATATGATGGTAGAGAAATACAGATAATAGCCATGGTAATGGTAGAAGTCTGTAAAGTAGATAACATGCTAAATTCTAGCAGTGTACCAAAGGGAACATCATCTCAGTTTTTCTAAAAGTCTTTGCATGAATATATGGATTGATTCTAGAATATCTGTTATAGTTATAGAATTGAGGCAGCTTCGCCTCAGTATCTCTGAATAATTTGTGTATAGTAACGAGAAAAGTATGAATAAAAGTGTTAATAAATGAAAATCTTATTTTGGATAATATTCTAGATATAAAAGGATTTTCAAGAAGTTCTGATAGATATTCCCTCATGGTACAGATATGAAAAATTGAAAATTTTGAAATTTGTATTATCAGGATTGCACGTGAATAAGTGCAATCAACATTTGTTTTGCTCAGTAAGAAAATAGAATTGATTAGATATTTCTTAGTTATATAGTTCATCAAGGTCCAGATGAGGACCTGATAATTTGTAAATTTAATAAATCATATAAATAGTTAAGAGTTAGAAAGTACAAGGTTAAAAAGTTCAAATAATCGGTACAGTTACCCTTATTTGTCCGAACCAAGGATAAAAGATTGTAGATATTAGTATTTGTATCAACCTACAACAATGGTACAGGTAATTCTATTATGCTACTATTTAATTAAGAATTTGAAATTATTGTTCTTAATTGATGGAGTCATAGTTGTTGAATGGTGCTGATTTTGTTCTATTATGAGATATTTGGCAGATTACACTGCTTATCTGATTGATTTAGCATAGAACTACTATTGTCAATTCATGAGTAATAATTTTGCTTTCAGTTTTTTTTGGACTAATTAATTAGTACTGATCTACATTAATGAGCATTACATTAGGTTGTTATGTGACCTGAGTTCTCATCTCTGAGCTATTGTTTGATCATCTATTTAGTGTGTGATAAATCTATTCTTAGTTTGATTGGATCTGGTAATTGTTTATCTGAATTTTTGGATGGGCACTATGTTGTCCTTCCATATGAGTGATTGTTAAAATTATAGTTGTCTGATTTGTCACGACTATGTTTGACCAGTCTCAGTTCGACTGATCATTGAAGTTTCCTTTTGACTTATTCGGCAGCTGAGACTGCCTAAATGATTGAGTTATCAATAAGCAATGTTATTGTTATTTGTAAATAAGTGTTTTTAAGTAAGTTTTATATGGGATTGATATGTAATTTATTGTCAGTACTGGCTCTTTGCCTATTAAAGTATGATGGGTCTATACTCAGGTTTGTTATGATTAGTAAGGGTCTGTTTGAACTTTGGGATGGATACTGTGCTATTCTCCCATATGATTACTTGTTGAAATTATAGTTTGTTTGATGTATTTTTGTTTGACCAGTCTCAATCCACATCTGGTCAATGAGTTTGTTTGGGGTTATTTGGTAATTTATATTGTCTATGTAATTGTTTTAATATTGCGATTTTATTATCTATTCGAATATGGGAACTCTGTTCTCAGCTTTGATTTGACCAATAGTGATTTATTGTTTTCCATGAATTTTCTGTCAAATTGTTATTCGAATTAAGCAATTAGTACCATTATTCCGCTTCTGAGCTGTTGCTCAGTATTTACGTATTGTTCAATTGAGATGATTTTATTCTCAGCCCTGTTTTGAATAGCCTTGACTTATTATTTTTCTGGACATAGGGTGAGCATTGTGTTATTCCCCTATATGAAGGATGTGAATTAATAGTGCCATTATTCTATTGTTTGTTAGGCACGTGAAGAAATTCTGTTGAGTGTGTAGTAATCATGTTTTCTTGTTCTGTTTAGCTAACACTGGCCCATTGTTTGTCTTGATTGTTGATTAAACTTGGTGCTTTTCTTTTGGATGGGTGATATGGATTCTGATGGGCATGCTGTTGATTCTCCCGAGACGTATGAAATTTGAATATTCCATGTATATAAGTAAGAAAGATCTTACAAGACATTATATGATGAATCCTCTTGTCAAGAGTTGCACTGTGGAAGCGTGCTGTGAGGAGTCCCCTATCATTTTGTGATATTTTGTTATGCCTTTGAATAGTATAGTCGATCTTAAGAATCAAGGAGAATGCAGATTATTGCACATGGCTTTAGATAAATTTATTAAAATTTAATTCCGTATTAAGCAAGAAAGGGATAAAATCTCATCCCTTGATTTCTCTCAGAGCCACGTATCACCCTAATAGGATTCTCTTGTCATCACATATTAGTGATGCGCAACAAAAGCGTGATGAATGGATACCCCCAACATTTCATAATTATTTTATTCTTTGATACTACAACTTGATTTAAGAATTCGAGGACGAATTCTTTTGATGGGAGGGAAAAATTTTAACACTTGGAAAATTCAAGAAAATAAAAAGGGAAAGTTTAAAATAAAATTTAAAAATTTATAGGGACTAAACTGAAAAATTGACAAGGACTAAACTGAAAAGTTTTATTTTTGGGTGGGGCTAATTTTGAAATAATGAAAAGATGATGGGCCAAAGTGAAATTTTTGGGAAACTAGTCCATCAGGTAGCCGGTTCCCTTGGATATTTTGCTGGCCTTTTCTCCAGAATTTTCGAACCCTCCCTATTCAGCCTTTCCCCTTGGCCGAACCTCCCTCTTCTCCTCTTGGAGGTTTGCTCACCAATTCTAGGAACTTTCCGAAGGTTCCTCTGCTGTTGGCATATTTCCGGCCACACCTCCGGCGTTGTGCCTTGTCAAAGGCCAGTTGGGTTCTGCTATCTCTTTTCTCGTTGGCCAGTTCGGCTTTAGTGTCGGTGAGTGGCATCTTTGGCCATGGAGCACGGTGGCTGCCCAAGTTGAACTAGTCTTCACCGTCGGCCACTTCTGTCCTTCCCTGGCATTTTATATGGCTGGTTGAGGCTGAGCAGTTCGGCCTCTCTCTTTCCCTCCCCTATTTTATGGCCGGTTTGGCCAAGAGTGATTTTTGAGCCACCGACGGCACTCCGGCTGACGACAAGTTGAGGGCAGACACTTTGAGGCCCGGTGAGTAATCCTAGAACAAAAGTTTTATTCCATAGTAATTGGTTTGATAGTTGTCAAGATA